>JAUCNO010001323.1:759332-790309 GCA_032353835.1 Enteromius viviparus
ATATTACTGTTTTAAGCAATGTACAACATGTATATATCTGTAAACAACTCAAAAAAAGTGTTTTAGGGTGTTGTGACATGTTAACGTAGTTATTTCTGTGATAACTATCGGCTGCCTCTAACCCTAACCCGATGCTTAATGAGGAACGTAATAACATATTATAGTACTTTTGCATTATTGTTAAAGAAAGTTACCATTTACTGAAACCATATGAACAACAAAAAGTATTTTACGTTACATTTTTCAAAGCCCCTCCTTTTGAGTTCCACAGAAGTCATACAGGTTTAGAACTACATGAACACTACATTCTGAGCGAACTATTGTTTTAATGCAATAAAATAACGATTACCACCAGTCTTGTGTGAAGGTGCATCTCCCGCTTCTACAATCCGCAAGTTCCCGATCTGTTTTAAAACAAACACAATTAACACTTTATCTGTGTCTCAAAACGTAACCAAAAAGCATTTTATTGGGCGAACCCTTGTCAGCCAGGCCTGTGACATGCAGAAACGCTGTCGATATAGCCAGCTGCCTAGGATTTGACGTGCCCGCGCCTGACTCACTCAGCTAGTAAGTTACGCTAATCCATTACAACTCAATTAAACCGAGTTTTCACTCACAGTCTTGGTAGTACACTCTTGCTCATCTACAGCTAGAGCCCACGAGTCAGTTGCCATCGCTTTCAGTCGAAGATATGCGAACTATTAAGCGGTCTTCAATAGACTTCAGATGGGCTTCACTTCACCCGACTCAGCTTCGCGAGAACGCGCAAATTTAGCGCGCGCACACAGAACGCTGTCCGGCCGGAAGTTGGCACAGGAGTCAGGACCCTGTTCAGTTCCAGTCAGACTTTGGTTCTAGTTTAATATTTATTGCAAGCAATTTCATGTGTAAGTATCTGGGATTTAGTTTACACCAGTTGGATGCTACAGCACGTTATTATATATACATTTTATAATGAGCCATTTGTCTCTTTCTTTGTATATATTTGCTAAACTTCACTTGAACTGGCAACTTTATTTTTGGTGTCTCAGGTAACGTTAAACCAACCACAGTTTCTCATTTTTATGCTTTTGGTATATTTATTGTTTATTTCTTTGTTTGTTTTTTAATTCAGTGCACCAATTTAAAATTCAAGTTTCATCATATTTGTATATATATCAGTCATAACTTGAGTCAGTTTTTTTAAATAACATTTATACATCGCATGAAAGCTAAATTAACAAGCTTCCCATTGATATATGGTTTGTTATGATATGACAACATTTGGCCAAGATACAACTAATGAAAATCTGTAATCTGAGGGTGAAATATTATAGAAATCTATTTTCTAAAATACATCTGAGAAATATTAATTAAAAAATGTTCCCTGCATATAATAACATTTACATTAAACTTAGATTTAAAAAAAACAAAAACAAGAACAAACCTGAATAATAAAATAATACAATAATCTCTTTTTTATCGCTGTGTATTAACAAATATGGTATAGTGGAAGCGAAAGTACTCGAAAACTCTATCATTTAAGAGAATGAAGACACAATGTGTTTTAGCTATACACATATCTTGATGCTTAGCTTACCTATATACTTTATTACCATCATATAGGAAACCATAGTTGATGTAACCATGGCAATAAAGAGCCATGCTTGGTTACCATGCTCTTGCTAGAAATACTAAGTAAGATCATGGTTACTGTGTAAGAATAACGACAACAGAATTTTTCATTAAAATGTTTTAAATCTTCTTCTGACCTGATTAAGCTGATGCTTTAGATGCTTTAACCCTATGTTGCGCTATTTTTTAAGCCATGCACTTTTTGTATATTTATTAATTTAGCATATGCTTTTATCCAAAACAACTGATTAATACGACAAAGTGATTTATCCTGATTGGACCACGCTTGTTTTCTTAAACCTAAAACAAATTAGTTCTTCAAAGAGAAAGATTTATTAAAATGTGCTCGGGGCCATTTTTCTGTCGTGGAATCTTGCGTTGTGTCTCAAAAGTCATTATGCTTTATGATTTCATTCATTTTTGCCTGCTTTCTCTGATTTTCACCCTAATATTGAGCTCAATGTATTAGTTCAAAAAAATCATTATGCTTTTAAAAAGGCTATGTAGCTGACATTCACGAAATCCATTCATAGCTTTTGGAAGTTGATATATTTCCTTCTTTATTGCAGATGAAATGATCAGCAGCCGCTGCAGCCCTCAGTAAACCCCAGCAGATGAGATAAGAGACATTCACCGAGAGTGAGCGAGCAAGAGAGGGAAAGACAGACAGTAAATAGCACATGTTAATTTAATTGAGAAACAGAAGCTGAGCTTTAAGCCAAGGCGGCACATCACTAAACACACACACTTTCTCCAACCAACCTGTTGTCTTTTAAAAAAGCCCTAGAGGCTCCATATTGATTGTCATGGTTACGTCCTCTGCAAAAGCAGATTAATCAAATGCACCATGGTCACATAAAACCGTGCCAGTCATATTGAAATCAAGATAGTGAGCTTTTCATTCACCGGAGGAAAAATCATGAATGATGGGATGACAGAAGTGACGGATTTGAGATGTGTGACCAAAATCGATATGATCTATGATCTCTCCCCTCGTCCTCCCCCATGCACGGTGTTGCATTTCAGCCAGTGGCACCCCTGGCTGTCAAATAGGATACATGAATGGGCTCTCGTCACTGATTACGGAGAGACAGAGAGGTGGGGGAGCGGAGAGGTGGGTGGTACAGATGCTGAGGGGAGAATCGAGCGTTGGCGGGGGGCTGGTGGGGCTGGTGTTCATCTGTTGCACAGGACAAGCTCTCGTTTCCAGCTCCGAGCTTCATAACCACATGTTGCTGCGCTGATTGACTGCGTTAAGGTTCCTCCAGCTGCTTCTGTATCTGTCCATCTCTCTACCTCCCTCCCGTAATCCGTTCTGCTCAGCTGTCGAGTCCGTCTCTGAGAGGCAGAGAGCTTTTTCGGAGTTGCAGCCTGATGTTATTTTGGACCTCACCGATTCAGACGTTGAGGGAGAATTGCTGCAGATGTGAGGTAAGAGATTTCTGCTTTGGGAAAAGTGGCAGAGGATTGAGATGAAGTATTTCAAGGTGAATTTGCCAAGTGTTTCCAAAGCACTGAAGAGATTTCGTTCACGGATGTGATGCATCTGCAGTCGCTGGAGATCGGGGATCAACAGGCGTTTGTTTCTTTGGGAGTGATTCACACTCCGCTGCTCCAGGGAGAGGATGGATGGGAGGCAGGGGTTGATTATGGTCTGTCACTTCGGGTTCTTCTGATTTGGGTCCCCTTGAATAGAGCATGAAAGAAAGCTATTAAGTATGAAATTGATTTGAACCATTATCTGCCATGCTAGAGTCATTTAAAAAGCTTAAAATTATGTGGTTTTATGTTATCGATGACCTGCATGACTTTGGTGTCTGTTCTATATTTAGAAGCATATCAGCATATTACAAAAAATAAATATTAATATAAATGGAGTATAAATGGAATATTACATTTTGATAAAGTACTGTATATGCAGCCTTGGTGAGCATGAGAGGTAATTATTTAGAGGTTTTATTATCATTAATTCAGTGCATGATTCAGTATCTGTTATAAATGTTTCTTTAGCAGCATATTAGAATGATTTCTGAAGGATTGTGTGACAATAAAAACTGATTCTGAAAATTCAGCTTTGCGTGACAGGAATAAATTATGTTCTGAAATGTGTTGCAATTATACAGTTATTCTAAATTATAAGAACATGTCATATTTTTGAACAAATGCATGCAGCAGAGACTTAATATGGGTTTTATTATCATTAGTTACCTGCATGATTTCAGCATCTGTTATATCAGGTTTAAATATGATAGTGGCACCTTTGTGCAGAAATGTCCGCTCCTCTCAGGACACATGATGGCAGTGTTTGACTGGTTTGCCGTGTGTGAGCGCAGGGAAATCTGTTGCACTGCTCTGTCCACTCTCATCCCGTCACGCGGCCTCCCTCGCCAAACCATAATCTATTAGAGAGGGGGTGGCGTTCCTCTGTGTCTGAGAGTTATGACCGTGTGGACACCTTGATGAAAGCGTCTGTTTCTGTTCTGTGATAATGGGGAGCTGTTTAATATCAAACATTTAGGTCCTCTGAGATTAGTTGCTCATAAATCTTGGGCAAACTGGCTGGGAATCAAGTCAGATTTCCAAAACACTGGCCCTCTGTGGAAGTTCAGCAAGTTAGATGAAAATCTGAGGGCGGTACCAGCTGTCACTGGGGCGGTACCTTTTCAAAAAATCAATGTTAAGAGCTGTCTAAACTGGAAAAAGCTTGCACTGAGATATCTTAAAATACATTATCGTCATTGTTTGGTCTTAAAATGCTCACAGGTAAAGTATTTTTGTAAGACATGTTTCTAAAGAATTCTTAGTGGCTTAATCTAATTCCAGGAAACCGGCCCATAGAGTTCATTTTGGTATCTTAAAAGTACGTATTTGTACTTAAATTGAACATATTTGAACCTGATAGATACAAAAGTGTACCTTTTCAAAAGGTTATTTCTAAAAGTGTAGATAAATACTATAACCTTTAATAGTACTCAGTTGTGTTTGCAAATAGGTGTTTGGAAACCTCTATTATTTTTTCATGATCCTGTTTGATGATTTATGCTTTAAATATGAGGTTTATCACAGACGTTTATTCTGCAATTCGTTAGCTAAAATAAACAGATTCAAATGCTGATATTCAGTAAGACATTATTGATATAGGCTTTTCAATGCCGGATGCCATTTCAAGGCAGAAAACCGCTGATATAATGTTTATATATTATAATTTATAAATTAATATTAAATATATTTATGTTAAACAATACAGAAATTTAAGTTTGGGGTCAGTAAGATTTTATTTTATTAGATTTTTTTCTGCAAGAAATGAATGCGTTAAATTAAAAAATGACAGTTAAGAGATTTCTAATGGTAAAAAGAGTTCTGTTTTAAAACATGCTGCTCTTTAAATGTCATATTTTGTAAAAAAAAAAAGAAATTATGTTAAAAGTCAGCTTTGCTCAAAAAATTAGAAATAGAAAACTGCTATTTTAAATGGTAATAATATTTCACAATATTACTGTTTTTTGGGATTAAGAAACTTAAGAAACTTATTTTACAATGACAGTCTATATTCTCAATATTATAATCTTAAAATGGCCAAATATTTTCTACTACTCTAAAGTTTACCCCAGGTATTTCATAAAAATATTTAAAAGAGCTCATATTTAAATCTCTGATATATGTAAACCTGAACACAATGTGAGGCAGTTTTGAGATCTTTTCTGAAACTGTGTTTTTCAGACAGATCCGTGAAGCAGATTCAACAAAAGCCTTCAATTGTCATTGTGTCACTGTTTAGGAGAAACAATTGCAATATTTATAAATGCCATAATATAAGAGATCTCATTTGTGGCATTTTTATTCTTTGGAGATTGCTAGTCCAAACCTCAGGAAACCTAATGGTTTTCCAGTTATGATTTAGTGGTCAACATCTCAGATATGTCTTTTTACGTCTTACTAGAAATCAAAACAGGCACGAGACAATTGACATATGAGTACCTAGCCTTTTTGGTGACAGACTTAGTATTTTGGCGAATCCGAGCAAAGTCTGAGATGTTATTCAGAGAGATCGCCCCTGAAACTTTAGTCTGAGTGCTTTGGAGAAATCTGTGACGCATTAGCGTTCCATTTCGATTCCATTACTGTCCAAGAGAATCAATTGAAAAGTTAAAGATATCGCATTTGGGCTCTGAAAACTAGTTAATTTGCGTATTACATCATGGTAATCGCTTTTTCTGGAACAATCATTAATGGATCTGGGAGACACAGACGCTGCTCTGTATCAGATAACGGCTCTGGGTTTGTATTCCTTTATAGTCTGGAGTATTGTGCGCTGACCTCAGGTAAAAACTGACTGGTCATGGCCTCAGCAGTGCATCTGTTACAGGGTTGTTTGATGTGCCATGGCTTTCTGTTTTCTTTGATGTGCTAAAGCAGACCTGTGCTAGAAATCCAGTCATGGGACGGACCTGGCGCACGTCTTCATTCGGACACCAGAGTGACATCCAGAGCGATACGGATAATGCTGCTGTCTTCTCATCTTTATTAACGTGACAGGCATGAGGGCATGATGAGTTATGATGTGACAATATGAATAACTTGTTTTTTGTCTTTTTTCTCTCAAGCACAGACACTGGACACTTAAGACACTTTCTAAACCATGTCACAGTTGTATAAATGATACAATAGTTAATGCTACTGTAGGGGAATAACAGTCAAAGACCCCTACATTTTCACTCAATCAGATTTATTTATTTATTTCTATAAACATCCTTAGAATGAGGTCAGTTTAACTTGAAAATCAAAGTATCTGACGTGGTAGATACTGCTTGTAGCTTGTTTTCAGAGAAAATCTTTTAAAAGTTTATTATCCAAAATGATTGTGTAGTGTTTTGTTTTTGTGCAGAAAAAAAGTTAGATTTGCTTACAACTAATAAAAAATCAGAGAGAGAATAATAATAAGTGTGATCCTTTATGCATTTTTGCTTGTCAAGTAAATGTATCTTGTTTTAGGGATGTTTAAATATTTTTTCAGAACAATCATATTTTAGTGTAAATAAATATTATTGGTTATAAGTTAGAATAATAATATGAGCTAATTCAAGCAGCTTTTAAAAATGTATATTAATAAAATAAATGTAAGGAAATATATAATTATAGCTATATTTATTTATGTTTTGTTGTATTGCTTAAAGCAAGAAAAATCTATAAATAATGATAATATAAAAAAAATAAAAATAAATAATAATAATAATAATAATAATATTGTTTATCTGGGCTTTCATACATTGGCCATAAAAAAATGTGTATCCAACAAAATAAATAAAAGAGGTGTTTATTTATTTATTTGCATTACAACATGGTTTTAATGTTATCTAGACCTTTTAGGGAAACATCGCACTCACTCTCTCTGCATGTGAGAAGCTGTACTGGACAGATCCACCATCATGCCTGGCCTGATCAACAAGAGCAAATGGAGCGCTCTGCCTCTCAGCATCTCAGACATCACTTCCTGTGTCAGGGGTTACACCCTGGCAATGACAGCCTCCTTGACCTACGAAAACATTGAAGATCACCCTATCGAGGGTAAGCTCTCTGAAATAGGCGCATTACTTCTTCTGAAGTGATATTAAGCATTAGCGGCTCTTGCTAAGTCTTCACTATTACACTGAAAAACAAGTTTTCCATTTGGAGTTAACATAATGTGATGCTTATCGGTCAGCCAGATTTATAAATCTAATTTGTTTCAGTTATTGTTTTCATAATCAACAGATTTATGCTGTTTTGCAATTTTGCAAATAAGATTGTATGCAAATGAAACCAAATCAATGCAATAGTTAATAAACTATGCCAGTGCTGCAATATTGCTTGTTTAATTTACGAGGGACTGACAAACATGCATTATATAACGTTTCTGAGTTTATATTAAAGCTGTGTAATGCAAACGGATGGAAATTTTGCAGTTCAAATAAATAAATAATGAATTTAGGCCTAAATCATTTTTGTCTTTAACTTTAACTTTTTAATCAACCAATTAAAAATAACCCCAAAAGATGCTACATCATCAGGTCCAGTATTTTTTAGCTTTTGACAAATAACACAATTATGATCCTCCTCCTCAAAATAAACACACTTAACTCTTTATATAAGATTATGAGTAATACTTTGTCAAAATGCCCTCCTTTCCCTCCCAACCTCAGCAGCTTTTTGTGTAGAAATGTCACGGGCTGATAGCTGCTCTGTGGTCTCCAGTGTTGTATTGACTCCAGCAGATTGGATTTTGCGTTGGTCAATGCTGAAAGCTCTAAAACGAAGGATTTAATTTCTGTCAAGTGCAAAATTAGCTTTGTGGAAGGATCGCCTTTCGCTATTGTGTAATAAACAGTGTGTCCTCCTGTAATCCTGTGATTCCTGCAGGAATCTTTATATACCCCCTGGATGAGTGCAGCGTGGTGGTCGGGTTCGAAGCGATGATTGGCAGCCAGATAATAACCGTGCAGGTCAAAGATAAAATGAAAATCGATGACTGTTACTTTGATTGCTGCAATGCCACTGGAACCCTGCAGAGCGGAGGTGGGAAGATTATATGCTTACATGTAATACTCATCAAAGATCTTAGCTAATCCCTGATTCAGAGCTTAAACGTAAGGCCTGTCACGGAGGCTGTTGAATCCAGTTAAAGGAATAGCTCACCCAAAAAAAGAAAATTTGCTGAATATTTACTCATCCTCATGTGATGCAAAATGCAGTTTGTTTCTTCATCAGAACAGATGTGTAGAGATATAGCATTACATTACTTGCTCACCAATGCATGCTCTGTAGTGAATGGGTGCCATCAGTAGGAGAGTCAAACAGCTGATTAAACATTATCAAATCCAGTGATCCACAGGATCCAGTCCATGAAACTGTTTGGGCTGTGGGTTTGTAAAAAGCAAATTCATCAAATAGTTGCTCCTAAATACAAGTTCTCTGATGATGAGCAGAATGTATGGTCAGAAGTGACAGATTGTATGTGTTTCTACAAACACATAGTTTTTCCCTTCGCCAGATGTTCACTGATGGACCGTGCATTACTTGTGTACTATTGTGATTCTTTCATCAGCTGTTTGGACTCTCATTTTGACGGCACCCATTCACTACAGAGGATCTCATTTTTGAGTGAACTATTCCTTTAACACATTTTATCATGCTTGTTCATTGAAGTGGACTGTACATTTCAGTGGCTTTACTGATGAATCATCTTGAATCGTCTTGTTTCAGGACTGATCGTTTTGGATGAGGATCAGGAGAGGACAATGCTGGTGGTCAGTCTGGGGGTCATTCCCCCTCTGGAGACCATTAATATACTGGTCAGCACCTCCTCAGAGCTCAGCACTCTCACTAATGGAGGAATTCGGGTGAGCTCACCGCCTGTCTGTTCTCCAAGAGTCCAACGATCTGTCAAAGAAGAGCAGGCGTTTTCGCCCAGCACTGCTAGGAGGTGTGTGATTCATTGATGTTTATTATTTGTGTGGAAACACTGTATTTACTGCATGATCTTTAAATATTCTGATTTCAGTCCAAACCCTACTCATTCACTTTGAACTTTTTCACATATAGACTCCAGTTTAAAGCATAAAATGCATTTTGTAAATAAAATCAACTTTATCTGCTCTGTTTTTTTTGCATGTTACACATTTTACGACATTTAAGTGATGACCTACCGTGACATGTTAGACATTACACTGATGTTGATATAATCTGTGTAATATATTTGCATAATGATTGAAGGACTCAAAAAGTTACAGAACAATCAGTGTGGTTCAATTACTTACTATTGTGCCATTTTAAAGGTTGCTAATATTGTTTTATGAGTCTCTTAAAACAGGTTTACATGTATGCAAGGTCAAAAAACACCTTAGTTTTCACCAAAAATGGATGTAATTTTACCCCATTTCTAAATGATTCATAAACGACTCGTGTGAAGCAGTTCGAAGACTCAGTCTGTTTAAACCCCACCTCTCTGCTGTGATTGGTCAGATGGCACAGTCCTTTATGATTGGTCTACCTTTAAAGCTGTCCTCAGAGCTTGTCCCCAAATAATACTATCTGACCTTACTAGAGGTGCTTTCTGAGAGAATACGTCAACTACTGTAAATAAGGTACCGTGGAAAGTGCTCACTATTTGCTTTTGTAAGTGAATCTGACACACCTCTATGTTTTGAACTTTTTTGTAGAGTCATCTTTTGGAAGGACATATAAAACAAATGAACTCTCACAGGATACAGCGTCTTCTTCACATGATGTAATCCATGTGGAAATTGTACTGTTTGGGGGCGGGGCAAGCTGTTCGCGATGTAGAACGTGGGCAAACATTCTGCAAATATTTTACTTAGTGACGTTGATCAGTAACAGAAAAAGATTTGAATTGCTGACGACTCGTTTAGGCGAATGTGAGGCGAATTTATTTATCATGCACTGTAGGCTTCACAACTATGTAGATTTATTTTCACATACAGCTACATGATACACTGCATGATCATATTAAAAAAAAAAGGCATAATAGGGGCACTTTAATGAATGACTCTTAAGAGTCTTTAGTGAATTAAAAGCATACTGACTGGTGGAATTAAAATTAGCTGAGGATTTCCTTGCTTCAGGCCATCCAAAATGTCCAGAACAGGTTTGGAGAAATTTACCACTATATCACTTGCTCCCCAAATGAATCCACAAGTAATCCACATGACTCCTGTCCATCAGTTAACATCTTGCAAAGTGAAAAGCTGCATTTGTACAAAACAATTCAATCCATCCTTAAGCTATGGACTGGAGTGGTGTTGAATACTTGTGGATAATTGTGATGTTTTTATCAGCTGTTTGGACTCTAAGTCTGACGGCACCCATTCACTGCAGAAGATCCACTGATGAGCAAAAGATAAAGAAATTCTGAAAGAGAAATGTTCCTAATCTTTTTAGATGAATAAACAAACACATCTACATTCTGTATGGCCTAAGAGTTTTCAAAATTGTTCCTTTTTTTGTTTGAACTATTCCTTTAAATCAGAGCAGGTTGTTCTTATGGCATGCAAGATTAAAAACCAGATACTGTATCTGCATACTAAATTGCGACTAGTCTTTCTTCTTGCATTTATTTGCATACAGAATTTTTACTGCCATCTGTTTAACCATCTCTCTAGGTGTCTTTCCAAAGATATTATTACATTACGTGTTGATTAAGCAAAGTGTGAAACGAAAACTGGAAATTAAACAATGTCAGAGCTCACTGACCTCCATTGATTGGACAAAAAACATTGAGCAGTACATCCGAATATCTCCTGCTGATTTGTCTCAGGAGGGATCAGCATCACTGTGCAGCGGGAACCCACGAGCAGACGGCCCCAGGAGGGTGTTTGGCTGCTCTGTTGGAGGAAGAGACCATCAACTCCATTGACTATGAGTTTAATTTCCATCTTGAGATCAGAGGGCCGTATTTACTGGCAGGTCAGTTCCTCCATCCTCATGCGTAGAAAATTAAATATTATAAGCTACCCCTCTTTTCCTTAGAAATAAATAGGAATACATGTAATGCTTTATTTGAAGTTTAAATGTCTGACCAAATCATAAATGTGGAGTATATTCTGTCAAATTTTTAGCTGAAATTATTTTGATGCGTCAATAATTTGATGTTGACTTTCATTCTGATAACATTATTTGATGCAATATGCATCTTCCTGCTGGAGTTACAGAACGGTTTAGTCCTCGCATGTGGCCTAACGTCTGTTGCTCGTGCTTATTTTAGATGCTTTAGAGGTTTCTCTGTGCAGGTGTGGAGAGCCCCTCACATGCCATCCGGGCGGACGCTGACCCCTCGGCTCGCTCTGCCACCAGCATTGTAGTCACACTGGCAGACAAGTACACCTACGACTGCCCTGTGGAGATACTGATCTACCCCAGCGGTGTGTAACACACATAATTACAGTCATTATACTGTATGTGGTATCCAGCTCTTTTAGTGAATCATAGTGCACATACAGTACAACACAACTACTGTAGTTTGGTTCATAAACCATAGTGCTTGTTTTTAGTGAATCAGCCGTATAGTGTGACTCCTAAATGAATGACTCTCATGAGCTTGTTCTTTTAGTGAATCAAATGTGTAAGTGAAACAAAACGTTTACAGCTAACTTCAAGACTGCAATCAGAGAAGATACTAAGTGACTGTTTATATGACAGTCAATAAATATGCTAAAATAAAATTGATATATATATATATGTATATATAATTAAAAGTGAATGCTTAATTTTGTTTTATATAAATTTGCAAAAAATATAGCGAACACCAAATAATGGGTTGCATTTATGCCATCTCTGAAAAGATTGTGGAAAGTCTTTTTATGGAAAGAATTGTTTTAAATGTGTTTAAATTGTGTTCCTGAAATGCAATTACATTTCTTATTCTCAAAGTTTTATTCCTTACAAGTACTAAAAGAATCATTAAGGAATCAAAATTGTTCAAAGGAATCAGGATTAAATACTTATGATTCCCTTTTGATCCTTGGCAACAATAAAGCTAAAAACCACTCAACCAACCAGCTCTTCTAGTGGCAATGAGCAAACATTTTAGTTTTTATGAATCTGTTTCCCTAGCGGACCTTCCCAGCAATGTTGTTTTTATTGTCAGGCCATTTGGTCCCCACATGGGCAGACATACAAGATCGGGGTCACTCTGACCTGTGCTAACTGGACAATAGAGTCAGCCTTTCAGAGCAAGACAGTGGTAATCTCTCCATGTGCCTGAAAGCTTGTCCAAACAAGAGGCGCTTTATTAAATCACAGGCTATTGAAACATCATTCCCAGGTCCACAGCCATATAACATCATTTCTCGCTCTATAAGCACTGTTTAGTTGAGCTCTATATTTCTTTAGCCCCCCTATCATGCATCTTGACCTCCGTCGGCGTCTTGGAGGCATAAATGAATCCCTCGAGGCCTCATAAGATTGCTCACTCCGCAGGCGACCCGAGGCCAGGATTGTGCAATTGAATTGATAAGGCAGCCGAGTCTAAGGGGCAAACGTTCAGCCGTATTAATGGCGCCAACACACTCTCTGTCTAATACAGCTGGTGTTTTTAAGAAATACCGCCACCGTGGGAGTCCTTCATGTCTGGCAGTAATGCATCTCATCATCTGGTGTCATAACTCATTGTTGTGTCTCCACACGGGGAGGTTTTAATGCTAGTCAGAGATAGTAATTCTTCCTTTCTTCACGTAGAGCCCCATCTGCCGCACGTTCTCATCGAAGACGGAGACATGACGCCAGAGGAATATGATGAGCATCTGAAAGGACGGAGCGACTACATAAAGGCCACCAAGAAGGACTGCAGTAATGAAAAAACTGTGAGTGAGACAGAAATACAGAAAACAGTTACAAAACCATATGAAGCAGGCCGTACAAGGACCTAATACATCAAAACTAGTAGTACAACATAAAACGCTTATAACACTGAATAGTAAAGTGCCTTTCTGGGGCTTTTTCGATATAGCTGGTCAAGTCTAGCAAAGGTTATAATTGTTATTTTGCAGCTAGGGTCATAAACTGCACTGGAAGTGACAATTATTTGAAGCAATGTTCTCAAGATGTGTTTTTGTGACTGAGAGATTCATAAGCAAAACAGCATGTAATATAACTAAGATTAAGATTTGTATGCTCACTCCAAAAACTATTGTTTTATTGAACCGCAGTACTTTTAGATATATAAACCTATAGGGACAAATAAATACAAATTATTGAATACATTTGTTAATAAATAAATCAATACAGAAATAAAACAGAAACCCACTTCTGCCACAAAAAAAATAAAAATAAAAATTCTGACTCTCTAAAATACTCAGGTTTATAATGTCAAGCTGTTAGATTAAACCTAATGACACTCAAACTGAAAATCGAGTGTGAAATCAAATTTAATTCTGACTTTATATCTTGCAATTCTGAGAAAAAAGACTTTTTTATTTTTTATTCAATGGTGGAAATGCCATTATTGCCATTTATTATTTCCAACTAGTTAAATTTAGTAAATTTTAACTTACTTTTAGTAATATTGACAATTGTAATTATTAATAAAATATTATTTATATTTTTTAATTGAATATATTCAGTAACTTTAAATCTATTTTTTTATTTTTTGGAAGAAGTATTTTTATGATAGTTTGATTATAAATACAAAAAACATTGATATTGTGAAATATTATTTGAATTTAAAATAACAATTTAATATTTTTAATATTTTTAAATTTTAAGATGTAATTTATTTTTAATATGGAAAAATATTTTAAAAATATTAAATAATAAAAAAAACTATTTAAAATATGAGCCTTTTGTAATATTATAAATATCTTTAATGTCACTTCTGATAAATTTAATGCATCCTTGGGGAATAAAATTATTATTATTATATATTTTTTTTATACATTTTACTGACCCCAAAGTGGTAGTTACAGCATATATTCTTTCTGAACTTTCCCACACACCTCTCACGAACTCCAGTTGCTCTCTAAAACATTCAGGTTTATAATGTCAAGCTGTTAGATTAAACCTAATGACACTCAAACTGAAAATCGAGTGTGAAATCAAATTTAGTTAGGTTATCTATTTAATGCGAAATACCATGACAATCCTTGCTAATCGTCGCTTCAGGAAGTAGTTACATTAAGCGCAAAGCTTCAATTGCATCCTTAAGTGAGTGCTGTTCCTCAACAGGAGGGAGAGAACATTCAGCCCTAAAATCATCAGCGATGAACAGACGTTTCTATGGAAACCGTCAAAGGTCTTCAGCTGAGTCCATAGTGTTTTTACCTGCCATGTAGTGTAAAAAGGGTTAACTTCACCTCCTCCGGGACGTGTGCTTCTGTAATCTTTAAAGCACGAGAGGGGATCAAAATTATGATCTTGGTTTCACATGCGTATTAATGTGTGGCTCTATCAATCATTCGCTGACGTGAGCCGAAAGACACTGAATAACAGAAATGACCCCAATCATTTATTCCAAACTCGTATGACTTTCTTTCTCCCGCTGAACACAAAAGGAGTAATCCTGATGAATGTTCTAGTCATTTTTATTCCATACCATAATCAAGTAGCTGATAGTATCTGAATTGAGAAATAATGTAGTATAGAGATAACAATATTTGTGGTCGTATAGTTTTATGCCAGCACAAATGTAATTTTTTAATAGGAGAGACGTTTGTGTATGTAGAAGGAAGCTATTTCCTTGGTTAATTTAGCAAACGAGTCATGAAAAAGCAGATTTCTGAGAAGTAATTGAATGTACAATGGACTAACTAATTGAGGCGTGATGTAAAGTGGTTGAAATACATGGCTTATTTCTTCAGAGCAGTTCACAATAGGCTAATTGGCATCCTTCAGAAGAGCTTGAACTCTGTTTCTATTTCCGCTGAAAGTTCCCATTTAACCACATTAAGGTGAACTTTTTATTCAGTTTGCATACTCGACCAGCAGGGTCTGTATTAATGAAACATCTTAGTGCTTTAAGAGTTGCTCCTAGTGATGGAATTCTTCTTAGAAACTTTAAAAAAAACTCCTAGTAAAGAAAAAAGCAATTCAGAACGCGTCTAAAAGAGGTCTTAATGTCTGAAATTGACTTTTAAGACAGTTAAGAGTTGCTTTAGCAGTCGAGAAAATGGATGAAACATAAAGAGAGAGAATAAAAGTAATAAAGTTAATAAGACACTACACATTTGATCGTGCTGAGATCATGTTTGTGACTGATCTTACTAGAGACATCCTAACATCTCAGATGCCGTGCCGAAATGCCGTAGTGACAGAAATGGAAGGAATCACTACATTAGCTACATTAACATACACCTGAAATCTGTGTTTGGGGCCAGTTTGTTTGTAAGAGTATATTTCGGACTGAGTTTGAATTGTGAAATCAAGCATATTTTCACTTATTAATTAGTAGTGCGTACTTCATATGTACCCAACTCATTTTTTTTATGTTTTGCATGAGAATCCAAGAGTGTAAATATGCCAGAATGCATCAAATGGACTTAGACACCCCCTTTAATATCGGGCTTTATTGTCTTAAAGTGTAAAGTCAAATTTTTTTCTTTTGATTTTGTTGTTAATGTACCATGTTTTTGTGAGACTCGCCAGCTTTACCATTATAGCCTTCAGTAATGGCTCTTTTACTGGCTGATGTGTTTTGTGTAGGTGGACATCATTCGGAAGAGGCTTCATAAAGACATCCTCCACAACCCCGTGGTCATGCTGAACTTCTGCCCAGACCTCCGTTCGACGACCTCTGACCTGCGGAGCATTCAGGGGGAATTCATCTTCCTCATTGACCGCAGTGGAAGCATGAGTGGGGTCAACATCAATCGAGTTAAGGTAGGATGCTTGTGCTTCTGTGTTGAACTAACTCTGGCCCTTACTCCCAGTGCTCATTAACTTTTTATGACATCCTAATTTATTCAGCAGTTTAAAACCCCAAAGCGCGTCAGCCATGTTAATAACCATTAATGGAAGAGAGTTTTTTTATATACACACAGAAGTGCTTAAAGATATAAGTCCTTCAGGGGGCAATTGACTCAAAAATTTGAAATTGAAAATGTATTCACCCTCAGGCTCGTCCAAGATTTGACTTAGCTTTTTCTTAGATACATTTAGCATTGCATCGCTTGGAATGGGTCTTCTGCAGTGAATGGGTGCCGTCAGAATGAGAGTCTAAACAGATAAAAACATCTCAAAAAGTCACCAGTAACGCATCAATAATCTGCATGCGTGTAAGAAACAAATCCAGGATGTTTTTATCAGCTTTTCAACTCTCATTAAGAAGTAGAGCTGCATATAATTTAAATTTACAGTGTGTTTATTATAATTTTCATATAGATTCCTTTATTAATTACTCAGGGGTTTGGAACGACACAAGGGTGTGTAATTAATGACAGCATTTTCATTTTTGGGCGAGCTAACCCTTTAAAATGAGCAACATTCAGTAATTTTAATCAAACTTTAAAAACAACTACAACAAAAAAACAATAGTTTCAGTTACTTTCTTTTAAGGAAGACCTGCAAACTGATTTTCACAATGTGAGGGTTAAGATAGCAATGTCCCTGATTTAGACTTATCCTGAAATACATGATGAGTTTTTTGCTCTTTGATGGATTCTATTATTGACCTGAAATTGTTTTATATGTGAAAGGAAATGAGCGGAAGACGTTTTGTTAGAGTAAAGTGAATCAGTGTGTGAATCGTTTTACTGAATCAGTTGAAAATGTCAGTAATTTGTTTGTATTATCATATTAAAATGTTGGTTATGTATACAGCTGTTTGTATGGTGTGTAAATATACATTTGATCAAATATAATTTGCATTGTGTTCATGGAGTAAAAATGTTTAAGAAACATAACTTGAATTTTAACCTTTGCGTTAGCAATTTTAGAGTAAACACTATAAATGTACAGTACTACCAGTCTTCAGTTTCTTTCAAGAAGAAATTAATCTTTTTTTTACAGAAAGGATGCATTAAGTTGATCAAAAGGGACAGTAAATAAAAAAAAAATAATGCTGCTCTACATTATATTCATCACAGACAATTTATCAGTTCTCTACTGAAAATATTAAGCATTACATCTGTTTTGATGATAATAAGCACCCTTTGAGCAGCAAATCAGCATAGTAGAACTATTTCTGAAGGATCATGTGGCACATGTTGATTTCATCTTGCATCACATGAATAAATACAATTTAAAGCATATTCAAATAGAAAACACGCATTGTAAAGTCTAATCATTTTTCACAATATTACACTTTTTACTGTGTTTTTGCAGCCTTGAGGAGCATAAACCCAAACCCCAACCAACCCCAAACCTTTGAATGTACCTTTTGAGATATGTATTTCCCCGAAATAAGGACTAAAGTTTACTGTTTTAATTGTTTTTGCTACATTGCTTCACTGACCATGATGTTCATGCAGTTCTGAATCAAATGAGATCTTTTGAGTAGCCGGTTAAGGGGGATTTGTAGTGAAACAACCAGCTTGTTGCACTTAATACCTCAAGCAGCTACGATAATTGAACTTGGTAGGTCTGCATGCTGAGATTGGATATTTGGTGCGCTGTGAATGTGTGAATGAGCGTGTGTGTGTCCTGTTGTGGGGCTCTGCAGTGTGACGCACGAGCCAGCGATGACTCACTGCGGTTTTGATTGAGGATCTTCCCCTTCTGACCACAGTAAAGGCTCAGGTCACTCTAGCCGTAATATCCTTCCCTGAATATCCTTGACCCTCAAGAATACTTGTTCCATGCTGAAATGTCATATATTCAGCGTGATCTCTCCTGGGATGGAGGAGGACAACAATAGATGTATCTAATGACACTGAAAGGAATCGCTCACCCGCAAATTAACATTTTACTCGCACTCATGTAACACTAAAGAAGAAATTGAACGAATTGTGCTGGTCATTTCTGCTATGCATTAAGCCCAAAAATTAAAATCAGGCCATCTTAGATGTAGATGAGTTTGTTTCTTTATCAGAACAGATTTGGAGAAATCTAGCATCCCTTTCTGCTCTTACTAATGGATCCTCTGCAGTAAATGGGTGCCGTCAGAATGGGTGTCCAAACAGCTGGTAAAAACATCACAATAAACCACAAGTAATCAACACGACTCCAGTCCATTAATTAGTGAATTGTGAATTGGAAAACTTTGTGTCTGTAAAACAAACAAACAAACAAAAACAAATTTAACAGTAAGACATGTTAACTTTAAATGGTTGCTACTTAACAAAATACACGTCCATAATAACTCCATAATGAGTACATTTAATCAAATTGTTGATTGTTTGTTTGACCCATTTCATAAACCTGATAAACTGATTCCTCTACAATATTTGACTCGAAAGACATTTCAACTCTCACGAAAACATTTTGAGTAAATAATTTCTCACACAAAGCCTTGGGTACGATTCCAAACATTATGGGCCGGTTTCCCGGATAGAAATTATATTAATCCAAGACTAGACCTTTGCTAATTTAAGAACATTTAAGAATTTTTAGAAACATTTTTTACAAAAATGCATTATCTGTGAGCATTTTAAGACCAAACAATGGCAATAATCTATTTTAAGATATCTCAGTGCAAGCTTTTTCTAGTTTAGACAGCTCTTAACATTGATTTTAATCTAGGACTAGTCTTAAACCCTGTTCGGGAAACTGCCCCTATATGATTTCAAAATATTACACTTCATGCATCTTTTGAACCTTTTTGAAGCTTGAATTTTAATTTTCTCATTTAGTGCTGCTCAGATTTTTAATAATCATTCTTGGTTAGAACGTATTATAAGAAGTATCATTATTTTCATTTATGAATAAGAGTTTGCTGAAGGTAGATTTGTTTTATTATTAATGTGCCCCTATTTTGCCATTTTAAAGGTTGCTAATATTGTTTTATGAGTCTCTTAAAACAGGTTACATGTATGCAAGGTCAAAAAACACTTTAGTTTTCTCCAAAAATAGATTTAATTTTACCCCATTTCTAAATGATTCATTAACAACTCAAATCAGTTTGTCTAAACCCTGCCTCTCCGTGAGCTCTCACTGTTGTGATTGGTCATATGGTGCAGTCCTTTATGATTGGTCTACTGCCGTCTTTCTGACATTATATGGGATGCTTTCAGAGAGCATGCCTGACTACCATGGAAAGTGCTCATAATTTGCTTTTGTAAGCAAATCGGGCACAACTATACGTTGTGAACTTCAGCACTGTGTAAAGAATAACACTGTGTTAAACATTGTTTATCATTACTTTAACTAATGAGACAGACAGACAGTCAAGCTGCATCAATCACAATGTTTAGACTACATTAGGCCCACAGCTGAACAACAAAACTACAGAAACGCAAGTTAGACGGTTACCAAGACATCTGCAGGGTTGTTACACAACATAACGTACACAAATACGCATTTTGAACAACTGCTAGAAAATACAATCATCAATTCTCACTGGATACAGCGTCTTCTTGACATGATGTAATCCACGCGGAAATGTACTGTTTGGGGGCGGGGCAAGTTGTTCGCACCGTAGAACGTGGGTGGACATTATGCAAATATGTCACTTAGTGACATGGCACGATAACAGAAAAAGATTCAAATTGCTGACGACTCATGTACAGTAGGTGAATGTGAGTCAACTCTTGTTTTTGATAGACAATAACTTTATCGCGCACTGTCAGCGTCACAACTTTGTAGATAGATTATGTTCACATACAGCTACATGACACGCTGCATGAAATATTATAATGGCATAATAGGGGCACTTTAAATGGATCCGCGATGTCTGCAGAATCTTACTTTATTTAAACTTTGACAGCAATGTATACGCTGTGCCTCCAAGCTTTCTTATTTATTTTGCTAGTAAACGTTCTATGCTTCTTATTTATTTGGTCCTACAGTGTTTGTTTGTTTTTTAGTTAAGTGTTATTAGTTTGGTATTAGTATTAGTTTTAGTATTATTATTTTATTTTTTTAATTCATTGATGAAAAACGGGTTGAATTGCTTGTGACAGACTGTTACAGTGTATTCTGTAACTAGTAGTGAGCTGGTAATCCTGTTGTCCTTAACAAAAAGCCACACTTGTACAGCAATGTGAGGCAGAGTATGTGAGTGGAGTGAAGTGGTAACATGCTCTGACCATTTAATAATCACTCTGCTCCAGCTGTACTTCGGGATCACCATTTTTAGCTCCACTCCGCACTCACTGATATCAGAAACAACGCTTTGCCTTCGCTCCACATCATAAGTATTTTAGTATGTTTGAAAAATCTAAATTCTATTTATAGTCTATTTTAAAAAATACAATACATAAGATAGCAGGAGCTTTAGCATGGCTAATTTGGAACACTAATGTGCAAACTTTTTTCCTACCCAATGACTAGACAATAACATGGTTGTCAGCATTAATGTATTTTGTTGTTGCTTGCAATGCATTCAAGTAGTTGACACAAGATTGCCACTAAATTCAGAAATGAAAGTTAAATTAATTTAAAAGAGTTGTTCTAGGGTTAGTTAGGTCATTAATGGCTCACCCTCATGTTGTTCCAAACCCATAAGACCTTTATTCATCTTCGCAACTCAAATTGAGATATTTTTGATGAAATCAGAGAGGGTGAGATGGCCTTTCGATTTAATCAAAAATATCTCAATTTGTGTTCTGAAAATGGGTTTGAAGTGACACGAGGGGAAATAATGAAAAATATTAATTGTGGGGAGAATTAACCCTTTACAGTATTTAAAAAACAAAAAATTAAACTGGTGTGATTTTGTGTCGATTAACCGAAGGGAACATTTCCTCACCGGCACAACTGTAGTGCATTAATTACTGAACCTGATTGACCACGAAAAGCCCTTTTCTCGCATCTATTCACGCAAACCTGCAATTCTCTGCGATGTCTCAGCGGTTTACAACCATCAAACTAATGTGTGCGTCTATGTTTTCCAATCCAATAATTGGAAATGCCAATGTCAGAAAAAGTTCCTGTTCTTTGAAAATGCAGCTGCAAAAATTCTTTTAGTGTGTACAGTAGACGTGCATGCAAATCTGTAGGTTCTCTCCTCCTTATCCCCGGTATTTCCTTCACATCCCATAATCACTATAAGTAGGGTTGTGAGAGGGCCATCCACGGGGGAACCCTGAGCTCACGTAAAGCCATGCAAACTCAGCGCAAGCTTTGAGCTGTTTGTTCACCCTCACCGCCCAGTCTCGATCCTTCATTCTGGTCTGGTTTTAGTGATTGTTAAGAATCCAGGGTGTGAGCAGTGTAAGCAGAAATATGTGTTTGTGTGCTCTATGTTTATCTCGCCCTCACAAACTAACACATTTTGCAAACGAGGAAAGAATGCAAAAGTGTGAAGTGTTTGGCATGAACACCAGCTTTCCCAGGCCAAGCTTGAAATCTGAACAGGAAATGACATAGTGGGCAGATTCTAGGACACATTAGAGACATGAACAAACCCCAAAGCTATGCATATTACTATGTCATCCATAACATATTTAAATGTGATTATTTTATCCTGTATCAGTCTGAACAATAACGTAAATAATTCACTCCATTTGAATGCAAATTTCACTGCAAACACATCTCTGAACATGGTCAACTGGAGAATCTGCATTATTATACATGGCATTGAGCACTAAACTGCTATTGGTAGCAGTAGTTACCAATAGCAAATAAAATTCAGTGTTTGCAAACAGAGTTGAGATTTTTTTTGTGGGTGAAGCCTTTCTGATTCACAATTCTGAGATTATCTTTTACATTTTTAATAAGGAAAACAACTTCTATCTTCTATTTCTAATTCTATCTTCTCCCATCCAATCAGAATCAAGAGTTTCCATTCCTGGCTTTTTTGTTATGTTAATAGTAATACGTGTAGCACATATAAAGTATTTCATCCTATAACTGTTCAGTACAATAAGTCCCCTTTGAACTGCAAATGTGAAATTTATATATATATTTTAAATCAGTTATTTATTTAAATTCAAATTTAACCTTTAAAAATACAGTAATTCTAGCAGTTTTCATCCATAGTTTATCCATTTAAATGTCTGCATTTAGTTTCAAATGTGTCATTGATGACAGTATAAAAAAAGCTGGCGGCGAGAGGCAACGAGCTGCAGCACTCACTTGGACAGCGAGAACGTCGAGGAGAGTTGAAATCAGGTCAACTTTATGGTAATGAGCTATGATGCGGTTTGGCGGCAACCAATCGTAACGTAGAAGTCCAACGCTTGAGCAGATTCCAGATAACGCAATCCTGTAAACTTTGGTTCCGACCCTATTAGTTCCCATGACCGACCGCCATTAAGCAACAAAGAAGAAGAAAAATTTAGGCGAGGTTAAAATTGCTGTGACGGGTTTCCCAGTAATTTACAATGTGTCCTTGATGGCGTATAGGGACATGAAAAAAAAAAACATGCATGGACAAAGGTGTCCGAGATTGTTGGGGTTGCTGGTGAGTTTATAATGTGCATTAGCGTTATGCATTTTCTGAAAATAAGCGGGAATTTCAAGCTGACTTTAGCGCCAGAGCATGCAAAATATTCTGACATATCAAAATGTAAATCAGTAATCCTTGTGTTCAGTCTGCACAAGATTAACAAGCTTGTTTGATTTGCGGCCCCTTTAAATACAAGACAATCATTGAATCTACAGTACGTCAGAGCATCCAAAAAACCAGGTCAAATTTTGACGCTCTCACCACCGACGGTGTGAACACACAGTGACATCCAAAGGCACAAACCTTTTTTTCCCTCTTAATCCACTGATTTTACATATTGCTCTCCACTTGTTACCAGTGTTTTTCTGCCACCACAATGCATGTGGCAGCTGCAAGTGATGTACCTGTGACGTCTACTTCAAATTGGTCTGGTTGGCTCTGGTTTCTTTAAGGCAGACTAAAGGGCCAAACCAGAGACAAATTCAGTTTACAAGTGACAACCGATATAACTAGTAAAATAAGGCCTTGACAACACAGATACACACACCTACACAAGACAATTGATGTGCCTACAACTTGTGAACCGAGGGTAATATGACACAACACTAAACACTATTTCCCACCTTCTGGTATGGTTTTGTTTCAGGTTACAGTCTGACAATTTTCCTGGTTGTTATTAGGACAGCAGTACCACCAGAGAAGCACTCCCCTGGGATGTCCCACCAGCCGTTCAGCTCAGCAACACCGCCTGGGCACCTGCTCCCATGAGACGGACCACATCTGGAGGGGTGGGTGGAGGAGAGATTTGGCCCCCGCAGATGTTATCTACTCATAGAGGCTACAACACCTGTGCTCACACAAAGCAGGCGTGACAGATGACATACATACAAAGTCACACATAGTGAACACGCTCACACCTGCTCCCTAGCTCATTCAAGTCAATGGGGCAGCGTCAGAGTCATTTGACAAGAGAGACACGTTTGCTTCAGAACTCGCAATATCCTGAGAAAATAACCAGCCATTAAAAGAAGCAAAGGCCACACTGTTAAAAACGCCTGTGCTCTCTTCCTCCACTGAAACTTTGAATAAACACAAAGAATAAATACATCAAGAAAAGTGTCAGATTTATAATGAAAAAGTTCACCGCAACGCTTTGTTTGCCTGCTGGAATAACAGCATTTTCAGCTTCATAAATAATGCTGGAGCTTGCATTTATTTATTTATTTTCACATCAAATGTTTTGTTTCCTTTTTGTGTGCAGGATCAATGCTCTTCTTTTCTGTTGTATGACACAGCTCTATGGTATAATGCAGTACTAAAATATCATATTTTATAATCCAGAAAAGCTGCGAATGCACGTGTCCAATAAATAAAAAAATCAAGAAATAGGGAGGGTCAGCCAATAAAAGATGATCATATTATATACATACTGTACATAAACGCACATAATATATATATATGTAATATTTATATATAGCCACAAAATGGTACTTTGTTGTTTAAACTTCTTTGCTCCTCAATATATTTTTTTATGGTGCAAGAGCACCATGGCTTGTTGGACATAGCAGCAGTAACTAATGAGGGCAGCTTTTTGCAAAGGGTCAATAATGTGTGACTAATCTGCGAATAATGCCCAATCCATCAAAAATCTGTATATTTGTGATCAGCTCAAGGCGGTCATGTCAAAGCCGTAATGCACTGCAGATGCAGTGATGCACAGATCAGCTCTAATGTCACTGAATCTGCTGTTAAAAGTCAAACACTCATTTGAATTTGAGTCATTATAATGGAACAATCAGGTGTGGGTCGAGGGGGGGGATTATTGGTATCTCTAGAGTGTTAGGCCGGTTTCACAAATCAAGCCGCTGCTGGGATGCTGTACAAACACTTCACACTAGTGTGAATACTCTGCAGCTGTAGTAACGATAGAGTTACGCTGATGTGAAGCTCAGGGTTGTGGTGTGAAATAGTGACTTCATTTTCATCTGACATTAGTGTGTACTATGATTCATTTATGCAACAATCTATAAATACATTCATACAACATTTTAAAGGCGCTTTAAAGACATTCACTGATGCACTAAATAGAGTACACATTTCAAAATTTCTTTCAGACCGAGGAATTGTTTTCAGGATTTAACTGAACACAATGGTTGAACAGATTTTTGGAAAGAAAGAAGGTAGGAAGGAAGGAATGCACACACTAACATCAATTTTAAATAAGAGAAAGGTGCCCAAAATATATAATGTTACATTTTTATAATAAAAAAAAAATAAGATTCAAACATGGAGAAGGACTAGGGCTTGGCCAAATATAACAGCATCTACAATGATTTTCTTCATTCAAAGTCTTACTGCACTCCTCTACTATGTTTTCTTGGACACCCTGTACTCAAACTGCCAATGTCAATGAGGAAGACAAGGGGCTTTCTGACTGATGGATAATTTCAGCAAGCCGTGTGAAACTGCAGACGGTAGTATCAGAGCGGCAGATTGCAGGGCATGTTTTTGTATGTGGGCTCTATTCCAGCAATCACTCAATGGTCCAACAAAGGCCTGAATCATTGTGATAGAGGGTTGATGAAAGTCAGAGGCAGGGCAAGCTTGCTCTAATAAGCCACTGCTGATGATTGTTTCCTGCATGTGCAGCTTTGACGGGAAGAGTATGAGGAGAAATAACAGGACTTTAAAAGATTTCAGACAGTAAAATCAAGCGTCTGTTCATTCAGCGCACTCATTTCATAGACGAACAATGGCGAGCACAATAACAGCAGAGAACAACGAACAGCAGTGGTGAAAATAAATATTTTAGCGAGGAGAAGTCTTGATTCTTCTTGTTAATGTTTAATTGGGCTCCAGATGTCGGTGCACTTAAGGGAAATTAAGAGAGCTTGAGAGACGGGATGAAGAGCAGCGAGTAGTACACCGTCGCTTCGGAGGCCATCCTGGCGTGAGGATTCAAAACGTTAGCTTCTGCTCCTTAAAGAAATGCAATGAATAAATAAAACAGAAACAAAAGCACTCGCTGCAGCTCCCAAAGACACTTGATGAGGAGTGAAAGGAGACAGAAGAGAGGAGTCCATCTGCGAGTGAGATGTGAAAGAACTCTGATGGGCCCCTGGGTGACCAGAGATGCTGAGCGCTTGGTTCGTTGAGGGGAAGTCTGGATTCCGGCTGTCATGAGTTCTGTAATCACGTCTGGGAACACAGCGTTCTCGGGCCTGAAGTAAAGTGAAGTGGAATCTGACAGGTTGTCTTCATTTCTCAAGGATTGGAGAGTGTATGACTGACAGCACCAAATCCTGCTTTAGGTTAAGAGGCAGAGCCGGTCTATAATGCCTATCTACGCAAGAACTAGACAAAGCTGGTAGTAAAAGCAAAGCTGGTCAATTTTGCTCAAAGAAGACACTGGACACATGTACGGCAATTTACACATGTAGGCTACTAACTAGTTGGCACCAACTAAACCTTACCCCCCTCAATGCCTAAAATACAAAAGCAGTGGTTTTTAAAACCTGTTGATGCCAAAGACTCTAAAATACAACGCTATGCCTTTGAGTAGATTTAGAAGCAGATTCAAAAATGGAAGCAATTAGTTAAGTTCACTAACCAATCAATTAGATGTTGGATGACTCTCAAGATTGTTTATATCCATAGTGTTGTCTGGCTGCCACTGGTTAGCTGATCTCTCAATAACCAGTAATCATATCGTATTTACTATCTGTGTGTAGATTCTCTCTGACACATCATTCTACGTTGGTTATCTCAGCTGAAGTAATCTTGAATGACATTACTCCAAATAAAATTAAACATGCTTAGTTTAAAGGCTTCTCTTAAAATAAAAAAACACTCCAAAGCATCCAGTGAGTTTGCAGGAAACTTATTAAAAGGTTTCTCACTTAAGTTCACAAGAAAGAAGAGTAAATGGACATATAAAATAGCTAAGAAAGCGAGAAGGGAGGAAATCAAAATGAGGAACATGAACTTTGTTTACCTGATGGAGATGCATGT
Organism: Enteromius viviparus; assembly: GCA_032353835.1. Lineage (NCBI taxonomy): Eukaryota > Metazoa > Chordata > Actinopteri > Cypriniformes > Cyprinidae > Enteromius > Enteromius viviparus. Next base: position 785,932 of record JAUCNO010001323.1, read on the forward strand.
TTGCATATTTAAAGTCTGATTTGCCGGCGTGTAAAATATCTGCCTCACACACACACACATTATAATTTAAATAATCTGACAACCTTGTAAAACACGCTTTCACCATTTGCCCTATTGAAGCTAGACATCTTAAACTGTGTGCATAATTCAAGGTTTGGTCGGCTTACATTGTCCCTGTGGGTACTGAGACAGGCGGAAGAGAGAGACAGAATGAGATATCTGCATACAGAGCTGAGTAGTGACAGGTAGACAATGCTGATATGAATAATTGAGAAAAAAAAAAATCAAGTAAAGCAACATGCTGGGGCTATTCAAAATAAGCTAAATGTGAATAAATCATCAGTAGGGGGAAGAGACAGAACGAGAGAGAGAGATCTTAATTATCTTGTGGATGTTAGTATGTTTAAATGACTAAATCCAAAACCTTGTTCTATTTCTAAACTCATTTCTGGTGTCTAACACTCTTTGCTTCATTTAGTGTCTAGTGTGTAGGTAGCAGTACAAGAACCCAGCATTAACAGCAGCAGGCAACAGTCCTGTCAAAGTGTTGGAGGAAATATAAAAAATAAAATAGACATCAGTTTGCAAGTTGGTGTCTAAAGCACGTGGTTCAGTCAAGGACGGTTACAAGACTGACTGACAAAGGCAGGGAATTTTGAAAGTTGATTCTTGGACAAAAACTGAATTTTTCAAAATCAAGGATGTTCATTGTAAGTATGAATACTTTCCACACTGCCTCAATAGCCCAAAACAGACTGATGAAGAGGTTTTTTTAAGCTTCTTGGAGATGTTGCCAGTTTTTCAGGATTTAGTCTGTCTCAGTTTGTTCTGTTACTGTACTTCATGTGATTCCAGACAGACTGGATGATGATGAGATCAGATCTCTGTAGAGCACTGGTTGTTGTCAGACTTCTCGCGCAGACAATAATCTCACTGCATTATTACAATTAATGACAAAAATAATGTTTGGAAATGTAAACTGATATTTCCAACTGACTGGTAGCGTTACCGCAAAAAATAGAAATAACCCACTTAAAACCATTTTTTGTTGGTGAAAATACTAGTGGCATAAGACTTTTGCACAGTACTGTATATATATATATATATATATATATATAAACAGCTTTTTTTCTTCTGTGAAAGAAGATATTTTGAATTATGTCAGTAAACATGTGGTTTCATTTCTCTTTGACTTCCATTATATTTTTATGCATATAATTGAAGTCAATGGAACCTACAGAGCCCTGCACATATCATGACATCATATATGGTCATGCATCATAGAACAACATTAAGGTGAGTAAATTATAACAGATTTTTTTGTTTTTGTTTTTTTATTCACCAAAAAGAATCTGTTTATAGGAGTCAATTGTGTGTGGACCGAACAAGATGGTTATAGATCTAAAATCCAGTTAGAACTGGTTTAAGATGTTAAACCACCCTAAACCAGCAGGGTGGTTGTTTTGCACAGTCACTATAAAACAAACTAACTGAAAGACTTATTGAGCATTGTTTTTTTATAATGTGGTTGCTATCTTTTAAAAGGAAGAAGGTATATGGGACCTGTTTGGCGAAACTAGTGGCACAAGAGTATTTGAGACATAATTAATATTTGCAGCGAGAACATTAGTGTACTCTCTGCTAAGTCAGCCACAGATATGCTCACAGACATCTTTTATTGGCTGGTTGCTCTCAGATTTATTTTTTATTGGCTGGCTGCTCCTCATGAGAACCTATAAGTTGGGCCAGGCCTGCCGACCGTCCCGTAGCAGATAAGTCTATCGCCACAGTCTGTGAAAGCAGGCCTGTTTCCACTTTCTCCATCTCCTGTGCTCTTCTTTCTCTTTCAGTGTAGGGTATTTGTGTCCGGACAGGATTAGAGTCTGGAGCGCTCCTACATTCATCATGGCCACTGCACGCTCTTTTGATCTCGCTGCTGAGTGATAGTACAGGAAGATGTTCAGAGTCAGGAGGGCTTCTGCAAATTATAGAGACCCGTAAAGAGAGGTCAGAGAAGAACAGAGATGTTTTTAACACACCACTGTGTCTGACATGATCAGCTGGTTTTTGAAAATCTGCAAATGATATGACCTATGAACTGCATAATATATGTACATTTCACGTATATATTTGTACAGATGTTCAACAAATACATAATCTGCTAGATTTTTATTTACTTCATATTTCAACATTTTCACAAGCCCATAATAATAATAATTGTATATTTACATTTATGCCTGTACATTTTAGATGTATTATTTTAAAAGTATTTTTACATTATCTAGAATTTTTATGTAATTTTTCATCTAATGTTACATTTTCTCTTGACAATTTCTGAAAATAGCTCTAAATAATTTATTAAATATTATGCGTTATACATAAAACTCCCATAAGACACTTTCTGGAAAAGTAATGCCTAAAGTAACAAACCTAATTCTCATACAAAAGCAGACGTGACTGTGCAGAACAGACAAAAACTTCATAAAATACTTGCAAATGGTTAGTAAATGATGCACAGGTTTTCGCAGTGAAATACTATGCATTTAAAGAGGATCTTTTTAGTGAATTCACCCTTTAGTGTTACCATGCCAGAGATGGGTCAAGAGCAGACACCAAGTCTCATCCAATCAGTCAGTGACCCCAGACCTCCAAACCCCCAGCCACTGGAATCTGGAGTCAGGAGCCAAAGTTAATCCCTGGCTCTCATCAGGATCTCTAAAGTCGAGCTGGGCAGAGGTAATGTACCATGGTCTTCTCTCTCTCTCGGCCTCTGCTACTGACACATGACAGAGCAGTAAAGAGCATCCTCAGCACTCATCTCCATAGCCCTAAATCACCCTAAACCTAAACAAGACATTCCAAACTCAAAGCCTTTTCACCACAGTAGCACCACAGAGCAGAGAAAAATCATCATGATGGCTTTTATCCATCATTACTGCTGATGATGCATTCTTCTCCTGTCAATGATCCAATCCTTTGTCAACATCTCTATGTTCTTCATAAGGGGGTTTGAGACTTTCCAACAACGACCCTCAAATATGACAACCCCTTTGCAAGTGACTCCCTTCCTAAATATATTATAAAACTGTGAGATAAATACTGTAATATTGAAAATGTTGCATTAAAAAAAGTGCAATAATCAAACTAAATTAAGCAATTGTTTTTGTTTCCAAAAACGTTTACATTGTCAATTTAATGAATGTTTAAAAATAATTTCGAGAGGATCACTAAACGAGTAATCATACACAGCTGATGGCCCGTTACCTAATTATCCCTTGTTCATTCGCCCCCCAATCAAGTCATTTCCCCTTCACTATAAATTCTCCCAGCTTTTCATTCCCTGCTTCCTGCTTTCGTGCATTCTTCGGAATCGCACGACCAAAAACACATCTCCGCTGTCCTCCTCGACGAGGACCAGATTTCTCAGCCTGCCCTACAACAACCTGCTACCACTCTGACGCCAGCACGGCATTTCCTTTCGCTTTTCCTCGGTCACGTAACGTATTCCATGCTCCCATTCACCCATTTTTAATCCATTGGTTTATTAAAAAGCCCTTTCTAACCTCTAGCGGAGGCTCCCCCACTTCAACGAGGCTCCCCTCTCCAAATCCTCCAGCGGAGGTCCCTGTTTCAGCGAGACATCCCTTCCCTACCTATCCTCCAGCGGAGGTTCCCCTGTCTCAGCGAGACGTCCCTTCCCTACCCATTCCTCCAGCGGAGTTTCCCCTGTCTCAGCGAGACGTCCCTTCCCTACCCATTCCTCCAGTGGAGTTTCCCCTGTCTCAGCGAGACTTCCCTTCCCTACCCATTCCTCCAGCAGAGGTCCCTGTCTCAGCGAGACGTCCCTTCCCTACCCATTCCTCAAGCGGAGTTTCCCCTGTCTCAGCGAGACTTCCCTTCCCTACCCATTCCTCCAGCTGAGGTTCCCCTGTCTCAGCGAGACGTCCCTTCCCTATCCATTCCTCCAGCGGAGGTTCCCCTGTCTCAGCGAGACTTCCCTTCCCTACTCATTCCTCCAGCGGGGGTTCCCTGCCTCCGCTCGTGGCCTCTTTAGTCCCGCCCACTATACCCATATTGTTTATATATTGCTTATATTGTTTGCTTGCTTGCCTTTCCATCCCACTAATCCATGCCTCTGTCTCTACCAGCAGACCGCTGGACGATCCAGCTCCCCAGTTCACTTTGTTTCACCCACACTATATGTCCTTAGGCTTTACACATATTTAGGTAAACTGGAATTAGGTGCTGGGCGTCCAGCCAGAGGAGAAATGGACCCAACTAAGCCTGGTTCTCCCAAAGTTTTTTTTTCCCCATTTCGCAATAGATGGGGTTTTGGTTCCTTGCCGCTGTCGCCTCTGGCTTGCTTAGTTGGGGTCAC
>JAUCNO010001323.1:801572-816572 GCA_032353835.1 Enteromius viviparus
AACTCTGGAACAATTTACCTAATACTGTTCGGGAGGCGGGCACACTCTGTCAGTTTAAATCTAGATTAAAGACACATATCTTTACTCTGGCTTACACTTAACACACCAATACACATTTATTAATCATATTTGTTAAAGGATTGTTAGGCTGCATTAATTAGATCAGCTCCTCAGTCCGTGTAAAAATGGTGTACTGATCACAAAGAGATGATCTACATTGGAGACAAGAACACCTAGATGAGCTCCGTGGACAGATCGCTGGAACCAGATGGACACAAACACACACACTATAAGTCCTTCACATAATCTGTTTAAAATTGAATTGGAAATTAGGTGCTGGGTGTCTGTCCAGAGGAGAACTGGCCCCAACTAAGCCTGGTTCTCACAAGGTTTTTTTCCCATTCTCTCATGGATGGGGTTTTTGAAATTAAGAAATGCTTTTGTGCCATATTTCCCCCCTCTATTTTCAACCTGTCCTTTTGTAGTATAGTGTGATGAGCCTGCTCTTTGCAGTGCCACTACTCAAAATTGGTATTGCTGCACTATTAGTTTGTTCACAAGAAATTATTATTATTTTTTCTTTATTTGCATGTGGCTTTAGATAGAAACTTATGATAAATGAATAATAGCGCAGTATTTACTACTACTACTACTTACACTTTGAATGCATGATCAAAACCACTGCGTGTAATATTTGAGAAAACCCTACACACCAAACTAGCTCTGACCAAAGTTTTGCTTACAAGTTCAAAAACATTTGGCGGTCAAAGAGTCAGTCATGCACACACAGGTTAACTCTCTTTAGCTGACATGTCTGTGTTTGCCCTCTGTCATTACTTAATCACCTACTGGCACTGTAACTGTGCCCTCTTCACCGCAGTACAAGTATCAAACCGCTCACTGTAGAGTTTCGAACCCTTTGGGTCTTGCTTGGCTTCTAAGCAAACTATATATATATATAAAAAAAAAGCTTTTTCTTTTCAGTAAGCAATGAAGAAGCGAGTGAGCTGAGACCGATTTGATCCCCTTACTAAAAATACACTGCATGACTTCATACAGCAACAAGTGGAAAACAACAACACCTCGTGTGTAAGCTGCTTCCAAGATAGTCTGTCTGTATATATGTTAATATATGGCTATTTGTTTCTTCATCAAAACATATTTAGCATTACTTAACTTGCTCACAATTGGATCCTCTGCAGTGAATGGGTGCCGTCAGAATGAGTCCAAACGGTTGCATAAAATGTGTGCATTATTGTGAATTATAGACTTTGTATTGCCAGAAGCGATAATGTTAACCTTAAACGTTTTAATGATGGATTTGTTTCTTACAACCAGGCAGTTTTTCCTTAACTGATGGACTGTAGTGGTGTGGATTAATTGTGTATTAGCTACATTTATCAGCTGTTTAGTCTCTCATTCTGACGGCACCCATTAAGTGCAGTGATGTCGTGCTAAATTTCCCACTGAATTTTACTTATTGTACTGAATAGACCTGTTTGACTTAAATGTGAAAGCCTTGTTGTGTTCTGTCATGATCTTTGGGCACACCCTGGAAAGGCTGCAAAAAGAAAAAAAAAGAAAAAAAAGGAAAACAAAGGCTGGTTCAAAGTCTTACTTCACTCTCATACATTTAAGCTGGTTAAAAGTTAAGCTGAGGCACGGACATATATATATTTGGAAAATCACAGCCTGTTTATTAATGCAAAAGCAAGAATAGATCAGTCATTAACATGTTATCACATTTAAATGTGTGATATGCAGTTTGTCTTTATGAGGTCAGTACTTTAATCCCATATTAAATTGCCAGCCGTAATCTTTTCAGTGTAATCTCACAACGCAGTTTATTGTATTATGGTGCTGTTATTAAAATGTGAAATAACCCATTTCATCAATGATCTTGTCGTTAATGACAGCTTTTGCTCTCTGAGCTGCAGTAAAATAACTTTCATTTGTCAGATGAGCTGTTATTACAGCACCGCTGCAAGAGTTAAAGTTCCCTCAGTTGACAGAAGCAACTACTTCAGTAAAAGCTGTTCATTGACGACAAAAGGCAAGAGTCCTGCCTCCATCGACGGCTCCACCAATCCCAGCGTGTGGAGCAGACGAGCCTTCAGCAGCCTTCCCCAAGTCTACTCTTAAAGCCCACAAGACAAGATCGTGTGACAGCAGCGTAATACTACAGAGACGAGAGCATGATCTGCCATGAGACGCTTCATGTCTCAAGGGCACATTCAACGGCTAGTGAAGCATTCTTCAGCAAAGAGAAAAGGATCGTACTAGAACTTTAGACAGCAAGGATTAATGCAAGTGATTTTAAAAGGTAAGTTTGCTTGTGATATGTTTTCGTTTGCGCGTCGAGAAGTCGCGTGGCATGCAAACCTGCTTGCAATGCTGCGTCGAAACGTGGGGCGCGTAATGCAGAATAAACAATAATGCTATAATGCAGAATAACCTGGATTAGCTGTGCATTTATACAGTTTCACTACACTAAGGCAGGGAGATCAACAGCTTTAGTGGGTAAACAGGACTGGTTAAACAAACAAACAAACAAAAACATTAAAGCTTTTCATTTGTAGGTTAAAACTGACTTGAAGTTCTTTCATTGCATGTTTCGACCACTTTTAACAACTAATGAAGAAAGTGTATTTTATTTTTGAAAACTTTATTCGAAATGGCAGTACGCGATTTGGACACGTAAGATGAGAGGAAATGTAATAATAAGTTATTAAATGGAGATTTAAACTGATTTTATTGTGACTAAGGGTATTTGAAAAAAAAAAAAGTCTTCAGAGTTTGCAGTAGACACATGTGGGTGTTGACACTGCCCTGTAGATGTCAGGGTTATTCTCGGTCATTCTGCAACAGACAGGGGGCGCTAGAATCACCCACGCGATTGAACACCAATCAAAGTTTCTAGTATTGATTAATGGACTACTTAAGCCAACCGTGAAGCAGCATAATGACAGTTCTATAGACTTAAAACTCCAATTCAAGGTTGTTATAGGCTTTTGTTTTTTACTAGGAGAAAGTTTGGGTCTAATTATATATTTTTTACCCTACCATTTGTGACAGCATGGCACACTATTAGCTTAACATGTTTAATCACCTGTATCACAAATACTAATGTTTGTGACTGTACAAAAGCATTCACATGAGTCAAAAGTGGGGCAACTAACCCCAGTCCCCCTTACTTATCCTACTTCTTATATGATAGTATGTGTAAAGCCTCTGTTAGAGTGGTTATTACATTGCTGTAGCTGCAGATTCTTTTTTTTCTTTTCAGTGCATGGGCCAAGGAATGCTATAATGAAATTACTAGCTGCAGTATTGAAGTTGGGCTTTGGCGGTCAAATTCCCAGAAATGAACAATGTTGCCTTTTTTGAATATCTTACAGTTGATGTGCAGATAGCAGCATTACAGTAAGTCTTTCACACTAACAAGAAAAACACCTCGGAGAGAAAACCACACATATTTTTTGTGCATCAAGTACAACACATACCAAAAAAGGAGAAAACACTTAAGTTATTGAACATAGTTTATTGATTAAATGGTGAGTTGTCTTACACATAACAACCTCATTTTATGTGCTCCTTTGGAAAGAGTCTTGGTTTTGAAATTATCATCTGTTTCCAATCCAACTATAATCTGAGACTCGCTTGGTGCAGACAATGGTATCTTGTCTAAATGCTTATAGCAAGACTTGTAGTGAGGGAGTAACATGTTCACATCCTTATTTTAGAGTTGACGTATACAGCTATTACAGTAAATTGTTTCCAGCGTCTCACACATCCACAAGGCAAGAGTTGATGATAGCTTAGCTGTTAGCTGGTTCTTGGGTTTTAAATGTTCTTGTGGAGTAGAAAAGAGTCATTGAAACATAATTCGGCCTAGCATCAAGTTTGTTTACATGCATAGTAATATTCTGACTACAGCTGGTTTTTGCGGTGTCACTAAATTGGTTTTAATGCACATTGCACAAGGCCTCTGTCTTTTGGTGTGCGTGTGAGTGTCTTTTAACTACCAACACTAATTGTAGTCTGATTACCATGTATACAGGACATGGTAAAATAATTCAAGCTATCTGCTGTTGATCTGTTAGTCCCTTAGCTTGCCTGCTACAAATTCAGTAGGACTAAGCTTTTTAATGAGATCTTCATCAAAGTCAGTTCTCAAGATTGCTTTAGTTGAACAGCCATTAAAACTGTTGTACTGTAAATAGCTTTGAATGTTATGCATCTATGAAATGTAAAATTTTTCAAATCCTGAATGTATTTTGTTTTTTATAGACTGAAAACCTGAATCATTCATATCAGAGAACTGTAAAAGTGGCATCGGGCTGTAGCCAGGAATGGTGGATCACTTGCTGCTTGATGAAGAGACTTTCTTTCCTTACACTTGTTTGCTGCCAGCCCACAACCCATCGGATATGGTGACAGAAGAGGGGGTGTACCATATGCTTCCATCACCATTCTCAGAGGATAACCTGAGTGACTCATCTAGCCCACGTTCCTGTTCCAGCCCTGAGTCTCAGGTGTTGGGCTCTAGTTGTGGGAGCACCTCAAGTGGAGAAAGTCAAGATGGCCTCCTTGACTTCCTTCACTCTCAGTCCCTAACACTGAGCCAAAACTCACCATCCTCCACCACCATGTCTCCCATGGTCCCTCCTGTTCTTCCCATGGGTCTGGCTTGGGAGTCGCGACGGGACCGCTCCACCAAAGAGGAGTGTTTTGAGTTCCCTGTTTTCCCTGGAGATTTGGAGGACCATGCGGGGCTACTGTTTCAGCCCACTCTGGAGGAGATCGAGGAGTTCCTGGAGGAGAACATGGAAGTGGTAGCCTTGAAAGAGGAAGCTGGAGAGGGTCTAGTATCCTGTGAGAGCATCCAAGGACCTACATCAGAACCTTGGGCTCAGAACTTAGACCAAACAGTGCCTGTCTCAAGTGACATAGTCAACATCAACTCTGATCCCAAAAGTGCACAATCAGCAGGAGGGGCCGCCACTAATTCTCAGAACATGCTGAAAAAGGAGGACTCTTCCGAGAAGGTAGTGATGGTGGATAGTCCTAACATGCCTGTGATCTTACAGCTCCAGCCCATTCAAATGAAACAAGAAATGAGCCTTAAATCTGCCCCCTCGACACCAACATCACAGCCTGCCTCAGACATTAAAATAACCCAGCTCCTCGTCAACATCCAGGGTCAAACCTTCGCCCTCGTTCCTCAGGTGATCCCACCGGCAAGCCTTAACAGCTCTTCCTCCAAGTTTGTCCGTATTGCCCCAGTCCCCATCGCCGCTAAACCCTTAGGTCTAGGGGAGAACGGAACAGTTGATGGCCAGGGAACAGGGCTTGTAGTTGGGGGCCACAAATTCCAGAAGAGCTCTGTAGCTGATCTTATTAAAATGCACAAGTGTACTTTCCCTGGCTGTGCCAAGATGTACACCAAGAGCAGCCACCTAAAGGCGCACCTGAGGAGACACACTGGCGAGAAACCATTTGCCTGCACATGGCCTGGCTGTGGCTGGAGGTGAGTGTTTTGGCTCTGTACAGTTGTGTTTTTTTCTCACTCAAGCAGAGGTTAGATGTCAAGGTCTGCATGTGTACGAAGTGCTTTCACTCCAGTAAGTTGTAGTTATTGCGAAAGCAGTGTGGTACATCATTATCTTTGTTGACAATCCATGAATGGACTTCAAACAGAGACTAGGTAGAGCTTAATGTGGACTATTCAAATGTAAAGATCGGTTAGCTTGTCAATAATGTTCATTTTGTTTCATGTAAGTCACCAAGAACCAATTACATTAAGGGCTTTTAAGCCTTTTCCTAGATGGCCAGTTCCCTGCAGAGTTTAGTTAGAAGTTTCTAGTAATCATAAAGACCTTAATTAGCTGGTTCAGGTGTGTTTAATTAGTGTCTGAAGTAAACTCTGCATGATAGTTGCCCTCCAGGATGGTACAAAATATGATGTAACATTTTTAGTAGCGCAAGTTTGATTATTACCTCAACTCGTGTACACTGCAAGGTTGCAAAAAGCTAAATACAATGCAATTCAGCATGCAAGTGGTCATTTGGTAGCACTACTCGTTTAACTTTTAAAACCTTTAACTTACTGTAAAAAATATTTTGAAAAGCTGGTCGCAAGTAGGCCTGCTAAGTTTAGTTAGTTACTTCCCAAATCTACTTGATGACTTTGCATTGCAGCTGTAAAATTTCATTCACAATTTGTCCTTAGGTTTTAGGTCTTGTTTTGTGTTATCTCTGCTGTTTGGAGATTAGATAAAGTCTTTGAAGAGGCAGACTTTGCCCTATTCACTGCTTCATTTGTTTACTCTTAGTCTATGTCCAGCTTCAATCGCTGAACAATTCCTGGATATTGTTTAAAGTGCACCAGCAGTTGTAGTGAGGTCAGAATTGATATTATAGATAAAGTAAATGATTTAGTTCTTGTATTTTTGCCTGCTTGGGGCTGTTAACTCTTAAAGTGCAAGCTTGAATTGACTGCAGGGGTTACTGGGTTTGAGTGACAACATTCTTCAAGCACTTGATCACAGTAGCTTCCCTGATTTCTAAATCAGACCCTCTCTCTTTTCTGTCAGTGATCCACTGCTTGGCCTAGTTTCATGTATGACCCTCCAAGATGACCTAAGTATTGTAAAAAAATCCTAAATTGGATTGGCAAGTTGAGAGCTTCTAGCTAAGTATGATAAGACTTACTGTTTTGAGAGGTCTGTTGTTATCAGTGACCTTGGCTAGCCTAGCTTCTGGATAACAGTTGGCAGTGACTGGCCTTCAGCAGTCTGCAAGTCTGACTGAGGTCTCCGGGACACTGTCAGGAAATGGATGTAGGGAAGAAAGCAACAGAAGAATGCCCCATTGGCTGCCTCAAGCCTGGCTGCGGCAATGCTTTGCCAGCATTTTTAGCATTCCTATGGTACTCCGCAAATAAAATTGTCCTAGTGACACAAACACACAAAACCATACTCACACTAAGACTGAAAATTTCTTAGACCTAAAAGCACACACAATAGCTTTAAACGTGGTACTTGACTAGAAAACACACCAGTTGGTTAGATGATAACGTCTTTGCACACACATCCTGTTCTTTACTATTCCCTCAAGCAGCTGGAAACAAACCAGGAAGTACCTTGTTTTACTGTATGCAGCCTGAACAAAAAGGTTAATAGAGGACAAAACCGGCATTAAAATCTTTATTTAAACTAATACAGTTTGCAGTATCAACATGCAAGTGTGCTAGAGCGAACCGAAATGCTTCAGCGTAACTTTTTGTTTTGAAATGGAAAATACAGATTTGCAAGGTGAAAATCAAGTTGAGAGCATACTTATAGTTGGTTGCAAAGAAGTAGCTCTTCAACCACAATGCAAAAATGTCGGCATTTAAATAGAAGTAAATAGCATGTGCTGTGGAGCATGCTGGAACAGTTCTGTTTGTGAGCTCTGACATTGAACAAGGAGGGGCACCTCATCCCATCCTATCCCACAGGGCAACAATTAGTCCACCACCATCCCATCCCAACATACTTCAAAGAGACTTGCTCGCATACCATACATGTGGCATTTCAGAATGTGATATACTTTGTCAGTCAAAAAAAGCCTTATGGTTTAATTAGCATTTAAGTTAGCATATGCTACGTGACTTGTCTTCTCTTTTGATTATGAAGTGAGAATCATCTTCTGAGTTTTGTTAGCCATGCTGTTGCTGCAGGGGGGTTATTTTTGGATTCAGTACAAAGTTAGCACATTACTGTTAGCGTAGCTACAACTGTACCATTCCTGTCTAAGCTTGTTGTAAAAGTGGAAGAAAAGCCAAGCAGGAGAGAAAGAGTTGTTTTTATAGCCTTGCAAATACTCTACACATGTTCCCGGGACATTAGAAACAGATACTAGCTCGCCTATGGCTTCATATGAAACCTTGGCATGGGGTTGAGCAAGAGCTTGTTGTCCTGGTTTTCTCATTTCAGTCAGAAGTGAACACTTTCTTCAGGTGCTTATTATCGAGTACGATGTCTATTGGTAGTATAAAGGTGTAAAGTTGACAGTTATTTGTACACCGGAGATGTAATACAACTGTTTTCCCAAGAGTCTCTATTACTTTCTGTGCAGGGTGTATGGCATAACCTGAGTAAGAGAGAACTGCAAATTGAGTTATGGAAAATGCTTCCATATTTTTAAAAAAAGAAGCTGTGAGTTTTCCCTCTGCTGGGTCTTGCTTTCAGAAAACATTAACAGTCATGAATGTGGTGCAAATCTTCTTTTGGAACTTGAGCACAGGGTTAAGCGCAGGGTTAAATATAGTTACTCATTAGATATGCTCTGAGCTCAAGCCATTTGCTGCTCAGTAGTGAAGACACTGAGCAATTGTTTGACAGTTTTATTTGACGTTGCATGCGCTCTGTGTCAGGGTATTCGCCTTAAAGCCTGTAAAGGAGATTTCACTGTCACTTATTCTGTGCTTTTCATTTTGTTACTCAGTAACTCCAGCACTGTTTTCACCTTTTTTTCCGATTTCACAGTGACTGTTGCTCCAAATCACAAATATAAGAGAACAAAAAGACCTGCAGTAGGGTTTATTAGTGTGAATAATGAGCTGCCTTGTTCAAATAGGCTTTGATTGATGATTTGTTTTGCTCGCAATTATATATTTTCATTATATTTATCCAGTGATTGACTAATTTAGGCACTGCGTGAGTTGAGTACGTCAATGATAAATGTTATTTTTGGCCTTTTTCTTCAATAATCTGGTGCATTTCTTCATGAAATAAGAGATTCAACTAGAGAAACGCTGGGCTAAGATAGCAGAGTTGCGTTGAAAAGTAAAGGATACTTGTTTCTAAGGCGGTGAAAGTTGGTATACTTAGATTAATGATCATGAAGAGCAGCACAAGAGTAAATAAGGACCATGTTGACTTCAAAACAACTGTAACTGAAGTATGTAGGCCCTCTGGCTTTTTTTGGACATGGTCATAAAACGAAATACCAATGAAAGGAAAAAGCCACGTAGTGCATTTTCTACAATGGGTGTTGTTCCAAAGCAGCTTTACAGTAAAAAAAATGAACTGGATCAGTGCACAACCATTGATATTTAGCTTTATCTCTGGATTCTTCTTACAGATTCTCCCGGTCGGACGAGCTGTCACGGCATCGCCGGTCTCACTCTGGAGTTAAGCCCTACCAGTGCCCCGTCTGCGAGAAGAAATTTGCCCGCAGCGATCACCTGTCCAAACACATCAAAGTCCATCGCTTTCCACGAAGCAGCAGGACAGCGCGCACTGCACACTGACCCCACACAACCCCCCGCCATGGAGAGTGAGTGAGAAAGAGAGAGAGATAGAAAGACCGAACGAATGAACAAAAGAGAGAGAAAGAACGATTCATTTGTGGTACTGTGATAATTTATTACGTGAGGCTCGGATGAACTGAAGAAGAGTTTGTTCTGAAACTGTTACTTGACTCGTCGGCCTCACGGATGTCGTAAGCTTCGTAGATTGTATTTTTGTAGCGTTCATGATTGTTTTCTATGTTTCGAGAACAAATTTGTACAACAATTTTTTTTGTTGTACTTTTGAGGTATGATTTGTTGATGTATCTGCCAGTCATCAACATTCCTTGTTCAAAATCACGATAAAGTCACTTCTTTTTGCCAACGTGTAACGTGTTTAGCTCCTCTAAACCAAAAAAAACTCGGGTTCATTTGAGCTACTGAGCAGTGGTAGGACTGTGCCATTATAAGCTATTGGCAAACACAGAGGCTTTTCCTCTTGACTTTCAGTTGTATGCTAGCAAACTGTGAAACGCCTCGGACAGACCATAGAGCAAATTGACGGAAGTCAAAACATGCACATTTGACGGATGTGAATGGGCCTTCTGATCAGTATTTAATATTTTTCCTCACGTTTTAGTTATAACACACAGCTTTTGCATTTCATTCTTTGTTTTTTGTCATTGGTTGCTTACATTTGAAAAAAATGAAAAGATGATACCTTATGGGCCTTTCTCGAATTTAAATGTTTGCAGCCGGGGCCAAGGCATTTGTGGTTAAGTGTTTGCGGTTAGAAGTTAGGTCAATAAAGACGATCAACCCTTTCTAACCTGCCTCAAAAAGTCCTTTTGACCTGGGACTATCTGCCAAAACGAGCTTGAATGACAGAAACTGGAATTGCAAGGTGCTAACCGGTCTCGACCACGAGCTCCCGCAAAGGGGACGCTTGCAGGTCAAATCCTCCTGCTTGGGAAACTTAGTCTGGGACGCATCTGGAGTTCAAAGAGGACATTCTTCATGGGAACTGTAGTCATGGACACAGCTTGACTACTGATAGAGCGCGCTGACTACGTGTTCGCAAAAGAATGCGTGTAATATCCAGTGGGGTGCTGATAGTTAACGCTAATATTTAACGAAATCATACAATTGGATTGGATTTTGATGAGAGCTTTGTAACAACCTTGACAATGCAATCTGTACTATGCAGTCTGTTTTTGCCAAAACAAAAGCCCAAATGGAAACAACTACAAAATTACCCAGAGTGCCTCAGGTGATGAAATAACTCGTTGCTCTTTGTACTGCCCCAACAGGCACAACAGGCACCTATAGATGCATTCACGCACAGTATACACACACACACGTATATACTTATCTCTTCTGGTTATCTTACTTGCTCTACGAGTTGACATATGCTTGGGAGGAATGCATAAAAATGATTATGGTATCATTTTGCTGCTCTGTTTATAATATTTAGCAACTGTTGTGGTCAGGAAATCCGATCTCGGATCAGATATCGCAGAGCGGGAAGAAACCAGAACCACTCAGACCTCTCGCAGACCAGAAGAGTCCTGTAGGATTGAAGGAAACACATTTGTCTGCCTACAGTATAGGGATTTTTTGCTGCTGTTCGTGCCTGTTTAACAAATAAACCAGTGCCATGGAGGATCAATGTCTCTCCAATTACGTTATTGTTGCTCACTGAAAGAGGTAACCATGTACAATTGGTTCTTTAAAAGCCCCGTAAGTAAAAGTATGTCATGAGTACACCCAGGCGGAGGTTGCTAACTGTTAGCATTGCATTCCTTGCCGTCTATACATGAAATTTTTGGTGAAATTGGTGCTTATGGCCAACATTGAATGTATGTATACTGTATGTACAGACTTTGTACAAAATGTTGTTCGATCAGAGAGTACCGGATATTCTTCTACTGACGTACTCGCGTCTTTGATTGTATAAATGTCCCCTGTAAAATGTAAACCAATGTACATAATAACAATTCAATATATAAATATATATATAAATATTATATATTTTTCTTGATATACATCAGATGCATTTACAAATAAATCGAAAATAAGAACTTTTTTGTTTTTGTGTTGTCTTGTTTGTATTTATGTTTATGTAATAGATGCTTTTAGCTACATTGATCCGATGTGAATACAAAAACACAGTTATCCACTGCATAAGAACACTCATGCATTTGGTTTATACACAGTTGCCTTACAATGATTGATGGTCTCACACCAGTCATGTCTATTTATAGTCTTCCCAATTGAAAATACTATGAAAGGGGCTGAGAGAGAAATTGTGCTTTATATTTCCAAATCATACATTAACACAACTCGCTTCCTAAACAGAGTTTAAGTGAGCCAAACAGTGAAGGTTAAAAGAACTTGAGTACAGGTATGTAAACCTAATACTAATTAAAAAATTAATTCATTATTTTAAAACAACAGCATTGTAATATATTTATAGGCTAATTCCTATAACAGACACTCATACGGTATAGTTATATTTTACTGTCCAGATTATAATACATAAAAGTTAAAATGTACTTTCTTCCTACTTTTTATAACTATGTATATATTAATAATCTTATATTTTATATACTGTATATATATATATATATATATATACATACCATATTTTTTCTTAAATGTATACATGCATGTGTTAGTATATATATATTAATAATAAATATACACAGCACACATACATATATATTATGTACACAAAATACAAAAACAACATTTTATTAGTTTAGTTGCGATTAATCATGATAAATTATCTGACAGCACTAATATATATTATGTGTTTAGAAACCTAATATTCATTCAAAATAATTGTGATCTATATTATATATTTTAGATATAAATATTATATAGCATATATGTCGTTTTGGATATATTATAAACAAAAATAACATAAAACACCCCTAAATGTATATCAGATCAGTACATGTGCTAACCTCTAAACAGCAGCTCCAACAGGAACAACAACCTATAGTGCAGGAGTCCAACTCAAAACACTTGTGCATGTTGTTTATGCTGAGTCACCCTGGATAAGGACATATTGAGCATGATGCTTGTGAAGGGCCCTGATGTTTATGGCTGACAACCCCAATTTATGTAGCTCCCTTCACAAGCCCCCGAGCACATGTGGCACTCCTAAAGATGAGAGGAGGGAGCCAGGAAGAGAAGAATGCAGCGAAGTGATGTTCTTTTTATGGCCATCTGTTAGACAGGCTCACTGATGTGAAGGAGATCCTCAGTCCACTGCCAAGATCTCCAGACGTTAGCTAACATGATCTTGGACCTGCTTGACCATTAGTCGTCTGTCTAGATTTGTTTCTTTCAAAACTCACCATTTTATCTTTGTTTTCTACTCGCCGCGTATCAGTACATCTCAGATGAGCTATGAGGAAACATTTGGGGTCTTTAAGGAGGGTCGGTTGTTTACCGCCATATTCAGAGTGAGAGAGTAAGGGATTGACTTTCAGTCTATCCTCTGCGGTAATGAATAACGCAGTTCTGTTTCATATATGTAATGCCTGTGGGTTCTTTAGGCAGCTTGATTTATTAAATTATCCTTGCAACTTATTAAATGAACTATGATTTCGTTTCAATTTAAAGCTATCAATCAGTCTTGTCGTGTGACTTCGACACTCGCTGTTGTTTAGGGAACTACATTTCCTCGGCTCGTCGGCTCTTGCTGTGCTCGGGGAAAAGCAATGGTCTTCCAGCCATTTGACAGATTTATTTTTGGAACATTTGCCGTTGTTGGAAAGAGTAAATCCATCTGTCATGACACCAAGGTAACTTTAGGTCAAGAGAATGACAGGTTACAGGAAATGATGTGGTGACTTATTCTATTAACGATTAAATGCAGCTGTTTGTAAATGAGATATTCAGTAAAAACTACAGTAGATAAAGGTTGCGTTTTCCATTTGGTCTGTTTCTGTAAGAATTGAAATGTTCTGTTCGATAGTAAAGGTATTTTAGGTGTTTATGAATTGCATTGTGCAAAATTAATACTGTATGTTGGAACAAGGTGGAGCATTTCAAATCAAATCGTGTGTTCCTGTAATCACGGTTATAACTTCCTGTCATTGTCATTATGAATACAAAAATAGACCTTTAAATACTGAAGCATCAACTCAAATGATGACTCTTCCTTTTTATTGCCGCTTTTCAAGGTAAAAATACAGAAATTCATGAACAAAGATCAAGTAAACATTTAAAAAATTATAATTTAATCTATATATATATATATATATATATATATATATATATAGAGAGAGAGAGAGAGAGAGAGAACAAAAATGTATAAAAAAAAACCTCCATCACACTAATATTATAAATATTTTTAAATAAAGGTTTTTAATAACATTTTATTAATACATTAAATATTATCATTATATATACTGTATACTATACAAATGTATAATCTAATATTTTAATAGCAAAATTTCTATATTATAATATTAAGCAACAACATTTGACTTTTTGGATTTACATGTAAAATGTTTTTAAAAAACATTTATTATTTATTCATTATTAATAATAACCAGCTTTTCAAAAAGACGTTTCTTGTCAAATAGTAATAATTATTTAATGATACTAATAACAATAGTAATAGTACATTTCTTTATTTAAAATTATGGAATATTATTTCTATAATATATTTTATAGAGTCTATAGACGCTTATCAAAAAAGTACTCCATCACACTAATATTATATTATATTACAACTATATAATATTTTGTAAAATATTGGTTTATAATAATCAAATATAAACAAATCTGTAATTACATTTGTAAAATATATTTGACACTTTAAAAATGTTTATTAAAACGTACTCCAAAGTACTTAAATAATAATTTTTTTCTCTTTACCATTGTCTTTAAAAGGAATGACTGCACTGACAATGAGCAAGCAGTGCATGTTTTATTCGCATTAGAAGCTGACAGCTTTAGTTTGAAAAACAACTTACTGGCGTACATGTGTGAGATGATTTATGAATATTCCTGCACATATTGCATTTTGTTCCCTCTGCACAGGATTTCATTATAGCTTTGCGGTGAACATTTGTAGGATTCTCAATCGAACCTCTGACCGCAGCATTACCATCGGATTCATCTCAGATAATAAAACCCAGATTTGAACATTGCTGCTGTGGTCAGTTTTCTGAAGGCTCTCGGTAATTTCATTTTCATGTTGTCATATCCAAACTTCATGCGAGCGGGAATCATTTTGTCTTGCAGGAGGACTCTGGATTTGAGCTCCTAGTCCAAAGGATATAAATGTGTTCAATCTTGATCTCTTCATCAAAGTCTAAGTCTAGAAACATCTTGAAGGAATAGAGGAGATGTTGGCAGCTCATCTTTTCTCGTTTCCAACCTAAAACGCATTCTTTTCTTCCGGAAATAAAACTGTCCATGCCTCTAATTTACTGTTAAAGCCTGGCTTGGTGGTTGCACTCATATTTTTCTTTCTTTTTGTAGCTTGTTTTTTTTTTTTTGTAGATTTCTTACCCAGGATAAAAGTTTAAAGAAGAAAACCATCAAGCTTCAAAAATTTATTCAGGCCTCAATCCTTGGCATTCGTTCCTTTCCCTGGCGAGGACGAGTCTGATAACAAAAGTGCATTTGTTAACTCTGAAGCATTTTTTTCTTCACAGTTCAAAGGAAAGGCAATTGATTGCTGAAGGGAAAGGACAGCA
>JAUCNO010001323.1:819072-839508 GCA_032353835.1 Enteromius viviparus
ACATGCATATATATATATATATATATACAGACAGTACACATGCATATACTATGTACACAACCATTTATTTTGAATACAATTAATCAAGAATAATCTTTTGACAGCACTAATTAATTTAATTTATTATTAAAAAAATTTTAAACATTGAGACTGTTTGATAAGACATATCAGTTTTGAAAATAATGAAATGTGTTCGAATATGACATTTAATCAAACAGAAACCTCTGACGCTTTCTGACGCTTTCTGACGCAGCTTTGTTCGGCTTGACCAGACACAACTTTCTCTCAGTCCTCCGAGTTATCGATCATGTGTTTACAGTGACGGTAAGAGCTCAGATTCAATCAATATTTGTCTCTGTGAACCTTTGGTGTTCAGGTAGTGGTGACGTAAATGATTTCCAAACAGTCTGCTCTCTGGCAGATAAATGGTTCATAGGAACTTTTTCACCTCGCTGGATGCTGATGACACAATTCAGTTTAATAAAGATTTTTGTCACAAAGTGCTACACGAGGACAGGTCCTCTACAGTGTGTTATTTGCTCTTTGATAAGAAGCTGCTGATTTTTTGAAAGAAATATTGTTTTAAGAATTGTTAACGCTAAATAATGACTGTTTTCAGGCAGGTTTCCTGAACACTAACCACACTGACCAAAAAAACTATTTTCCCCTTGTACACGACATTTAATATATTTCATAAATATTATATATTTTGTTTTATATTAAAAAATATTTTACAATATTTAAAGCAAATATTGCATTAAATTATTTTAGTTCACCTAATAAGGTTGATGGCATAATATACCATAATTTTCTTCCATACTATAGAAATCAATCTTCAACTTTTTGGTCACCAACATTCTTTTGTGCTCAACAGAAGAAATAAATTCATATGAATCCAATGAACACAATTTCCATTATTAGTTGTTTATTCAGGAAAAACTACTTTTCTCCACCAGAACAGTTTTTTTTGGTCACAGTAAAATGGTCATATACTGTACTAAATGCATACATGCATATGGCAGTGTATAGTATTCCATTAACATGACCAAACTTCACTGCGCTGTTATTTATGACGTCAGTATTTGTGGGTCATTAAATGCACCTCTAACTGATGTACGGTGAACCTGGCCTGTCAAGAAAAGCCATGTTGATCCATCTCAGCTCAAAAATGGACTGAGAACTTGTCGGCTAAATGAGACTGTACCTTTTGAAGGTTTATCTGTACAACTGCACCACATTTTTTACAATAGCATTTTAGTGTTAAAGGAAAAATAAAGTTAAAGGTATTAAACCTCTGTGCTTAACACATCCAAGACATGCTTGCACAACCCTACTGAAATAAAGGTTCTTTATTGGCGTGAATGGTTCAACAAACAACTAGTAAAAAGTAAAGCGTTCTTCAGAACATTCAGTTGTTACAATTTTCACAGTGAATGAGAAAATGAATAAAACCAACGCTTCAGAATTAAACATCCAGAATTAAAGTTTCATAACTTAATAGGAATGTCAGCCAAATGTATTTTCATTAGCTGGGGAAATAAACAGACCCGCTATAGCTTAAAAAAATTCTGTAATGTTTTCTTACAAAAATCCTGATCTAAACCAAATAAAAATCTGGATGTGCACACGTATCTCAAACACTACGGTAATGAAAAGTTATTTTCTCCCAGCTTATGATATGCCAAAACTAACTTGGCCAAAAAGCATAAATCTATCTCATTAATCTTCACTCAAAGATGGAACACTCTAATCTAAGCATGTATACAATAGCTCTGCTTGCCCATGGGTAGAAACAAGCCAAAATCAACACAGCACTTAGTAGTAAAGCGTATTCCCTTAAGATAAACTGCTGATCGTATAATCAGGTCTTGAACCACCAACACAGAGACACAATTTAGAAAGAAACGGAGCAATTGTGCCAACGAGCCTGCGGAGAATTACTCAGTGTTGTGTAACATTATACAATGGGCTCTCTTCTACTACAAACTTTAAATAAAGCTCTTTCTAAGTGCAGTGGAACAAGGCTCTTACGTCCAATAAGAGCTTTTCTCGTTTGCTTCACTTCAGGGTTTGTGGTTGCCAATTTTTTTTTGCTGATCTCATAAAAGCCGCAGCTGTATGTCACCATCACGGATCTCTCAGCTGAAGCCGCTTGTGACGCATTCATACTCCTTGAATAGCATGAATGCTGAGTCATATCTGCCGGCCTAATCGAGGCGATTGCTGAATTTATTCCACGCTGTGAGCTAGTGATCTGTGATCAATGGTCCAAAGAACAGATGGACAACATCTTGAAGCGTTTTACAGGCCCATTGAACAGAGCACAGATGGCTGTAGGGTCAGTGGATATTCAGAGCTTACCAGACCTCTGTGAATGCACATGGGCTCATCTCTTGATTCAATATTGCAAAATAATGTCATGAAATTCGCCTGTGTTGAAAAGAAAAATCCGTACAAACTCATTTTTGAATTACACTAAATGAGTTACAACCTCTTGCATTTTCATACAGTGTTATTAAGTCTTATGTGTCTTTAAAACACTTTTAAACTGCTCTCTGCACTTTGTTATTCTTCCACTATGGTGGTTAATGAATTGAAAGGCATGCACGTTCACAGAAAACAGCTTATTTCCATATTGTGAAATAAGGTGGATATGCAGGTTTTGTTCCAGTGAGTTTAGGTTTATTTAGAGGTTAGCAGGCTTTTAATGAGTGCTTTCAAGGCAAATATATTTACTGGATTAAATCTGTATCTGTATATCTGCTTTATTTTCAGAGTTGAGTCTGTGGAAACTCAGGTGCTGTAGATGAAAATGGAGCAACGCTTTAGCTGCAAAGTCAGTTCCAACAGCAGTTCAGTGCTGTCTGAAGCAGCGTTAGCCTCTCTGCCGCCCCCATCAGGTTTGGAGAGCCCTCACATGTTTGAGATTTTACTGCATTTTTTGGCTTGTGCAATAACGGACAGGTTCACCATCTCTGGAATGTGCTGGAGTTTAAAGCAAGTTAGCTTAAAATGTATGCTTTGTAAGGCTTTTTTACTGCAAAATGTCCACACTCATGTAACTTTATTTAGCTTTAAAGATGTTTGTTTACATTAAGCTGATTCTTTTTTAATGTACCAGTTGTTTTAAACTTGGATGAATGGAATGTATTTACTAACTGCTACCAATACAGGTTGATTTCTTGTCTCATATACAATTTTGTTTTGCATTCAACCAAACAATTTTCATGTTTATGCTTTGTGATACAACCTTGTGCATTGACTAAAATATGAAAAATATTATTGCTTTAACATAACCTTCCAGGTTATAATATGACCTCAACATAGCTTTGTTTGTTAAAAAGGACAAAGTTATTTCTAGGTCACTAATATGATTAATTCTTCATCTTAAGTGAAATAATACAAATCATATTTCTCAAATACATTTAAATTCTTTTCATTAAACTTTTTTTTTTAAATTAGCATTTCTTAAAGGGATAACAAGAATAAAGACAACCGACTTCTTACCACTAAATGCCATTTATATGTCTATTATATTACACATTTTCACTTTATTTTTTATTTCTTTATAATAACTTCTCATATTGTGTTATATTACTTTCATTGTTCAATTTGCAAAGAAGATTAGACTCCTGGTACACTTGATATCTGGGGCACACTTCACATCACTTATGCAATTTTGTAAATGACTATTTTATGCTTGTTACTGCATTTTGTTAATGAGTCCCTGTTTAAACTATCTGTCTTATCCTGAAGTATTGCCGACATGCTTTTGTGCTGCTTCAAAAGAAATGAATTCCGGATATCAGTCTTTGTGCCCAAAATAGAATATGAGCCAGAGAAAACACTGAATAGATAATGGTAGACTTTGATTGCATCCTGTTTAATTCACTCTGTCAGAACCCATCAGAAATAGACGACCTCATCAGCTTCTAACAAGCTGATTTCAAAGAATGATGAAGTAGGCCACAGGCTTCTGTTTGTGTGTGTGTTTGTGTCTTGCTGGCACACTGGGTCAGAACTGGAACAATGAGTGCTTTTCTTTTGTTAGTTATCATGATAAATAGTTGTTAGAAAATAGTGTCTGCTATTGGCCACATTACTGGTCAAACATTTGGAATGTACAGTATATAATGAAAATGTTGCACCTCTGCTGCATTTATTTGATCAAAAACACATGTTATTTTGCAAAACTTAATACTACTACTAATAATTATAATACTTTCTGAATAATGTTTCACATACTAAAAAATGTTTCACTGTTTCCACAAAAATATTAAGCAAATTATCAGAAATACTGACCAATAACTGAGAACTGATTTATAATAAATAAGCACTAAATCAATTAAAATGGTGTTGGAATGAACTGACACTCTAAAACAGATTCAGCTTTGCATCACATAAATGATATTAAATATTAAACTAGAAAACAGCAATTTACAATTCTAATAATATTTCTCAGTAAATCCTGCCTTGTTGAGAACAATTAATGAAGTATTCGGAATTTTTAAACAGATATACATGTATATACAGTATATAATTTTGAAAGCACACATGGTTAATAACACTTGTGTTTTTGTGCATAGTTTTGCTAATGATCATAATCTCTCTAATCATATTTGTGGAGTTTGATTGATGTTGACGTGAATGCAGTCCTAAAAACATTTTTTAGTTAATGATTAAAATTGCAGTATACATATGTGCGTCTGTCTTCATGTGTTTTTAAGAGTGAGAGAGAACACTGGTACATTTTGTGCCCTCAACAGCACCGTCACTGCCAAACATATCAAATTAGATCGGTGTTGTTGTGTCTTTGGCTACAAACGGGCACCAGAAGGCCTTTTGTGGTTCCTTCCTACTCCGTGTTTCAAATTTATCCGCTCCATTGCTTTAAAAAATAAAACAAGCCATTATACAGATTAAATATAGGAATTAGTGACCTTTGAAATGTATCTAAATGTTCCATTTTAAATGTAGCACACAGTATCCACAGTAAATACAAAGTATATGCTGTATGGGACATTTTGTGCATTTCTTGGGAACAGAAAGGCACAAAGTTACGGTGTTTCTGTCTCTTCTCGATATGTTTTAGCTCTCTTTACCATGCTGTTATGAACGTGATGTCATCGCACTAGTCCAATCAAGAGCCAAGGAGCCGTCTCTCGTGATCAAATTATATTATTCTTTTCGCAGAGGGGGTCGTTGAGAGAGAGAGAGAAAGCACGGGGGGTGGGGGGTTAGTCATATTTCCTACAATATAGCACAGCTCACTTCGAAAGATCGTCTCTCCTCAGGAAAGGGAGGGGGTGTTGCTGGGGCCCTTCATTGCTTGGAGGGCTGTTGTGGGGCCCCTGTATCCCCATGCCCAAACACGCTCCACAAGCCTTTCACTCGGCACATTTTAAAACAAGCACGTTCTGGCTCAGTTAGAGACCGTGCAAATGCTTGCTCTCAAACACAGGACTGGCAAAGCATGCTCTGAAAAACTGCGCCTTGAAAACTACCCTAAGCCTCAGTCTGGCCCCAGTGAGATGAATGAAATGAAAGGAAGACGATTACAGCCTTTTTCTTTCAAATTGCTATGCTGAAGAAAAAACCCCGAAAAAAACCAGCAAATCAAGTCTTGCATGAAAGGATAAAAACAAGTCTTAATATCAAATGCATTTGTGCCTCTCAAGTACATTTCTGTTGTTAAGGATGTTTTAGGGTTTTTTCCAAAATGGCAAACATATGACAAATATACTAAGTCACATATTTTGTGTCAGCTCTAATATTTACAAAAAAAAATCAGCAAAAATGTATCTTCAGCAGACAGACACAAATACGTTGTGTATTTGTAAAATCTTAAATCTTTTTCTTTTTTCCTTATTAATGAATTAGCTGACTCATTCTGCACTGCACATCCTTTCATCCAATGAAATTTCTAGAATGAGAATGTCTCTCCTCTGAATACAACATACAATATAAAGTCATACACAACTGCGACTTAACTAAAAGCTCTTTGATTTGTCATTCCCAAGCTTCCAAATTGTAAAGTCCATAAAGTTCATAAATATAATAAGGGGAATTTAATTCACACAACGAAGGACTCTATAAATCCTTCATTGTGGACTCGTCACTTTAGTACGCCTCAATCTGTGAACACTGGGGCTTTCGGCACTTTGCCAAACCTCCTGACAACAGGATCCTTTTCTGCCATTTAACTGATACCCACATGTAGCTTTTTCTGTATGTCCTTGATTCTTTCTCTCAGTGTCTTTCTAATTTTTCTCTGTCTGCTCCCCCCCCCCTTCCCCTTCTCTCTCTCTCAGCAGACACAGTGCTTGTACTGTGAGGCCTGTTGTCTGACTAAAAGCTGTGCTAGTATCTGTAAACATGCTGTATGGTCTGGCCTCATCTTGTCCTCAGAAGACTTTGAGTACAAGGCGTCTTGCATAAATTAACATAAGCACAGTTAAGTGTTTCAATTTTCCCTAATTGCATTATTATCATGGGATCCTCATAGACTCGCCTGCTACATCTGATAGCAGCAGCTTGGTGAAGCATTGCCTAGAAGTTGTTCAGGTGTAGTGAAAATCACACAAGAGGCACCGCAAGGAATTAAATCAAATTCAGACGGCAAATAAGCTTGCTCCGTAAATAAATGTACTTGTGTCACCACAAACCCCTAAAAAAGCTCTGCTCTCCTGTAGAGTAAACACAGTGTATTTCTATCTTCATGAATGATCCCTGTTATGGATGACCTACATTTTTAGAGGTGTTTGCTGAGGCAAGCGATACTATGACTGTTGCTTATGCTGTGGTTTACTGATCTGAACAAACTCCTAACCATTAGTAATAAATTTAGGTCTTGCACCCGCGGTGTTTGTGCAACATACATGAATGATACCTCAAAACGTGCAGTGTATGGCTTTTTAAGAAGAAGTGTGCAAGTACTTCTCTAAGCAATCAGATATGGGGATTCAGGCTTTGTAAAGTAATCAGTACAATGGAATAACTGTATAAAAATCACTCGAAACACCCTAGCAAACTACAAAGCAATCTAGCAACCAACCAGAAGACCCTAGCAAAGGCGTAGAAATGCCCTAAAAAACACCCAGAAACACCTCTCAGAAACCTCTCCAAACAACTGCATAGCAATCACTCAGATTAGCCTTGCAACCACAATCCAGAACACATGCTAAGATGTCCTACAATCACCTCGCCGCGACAGAATCGATCAAATATCACAGCCAATCAGAAGTGTGTGTGTGGGCTCTCTCTAGAAGCGCACTGCTCTCGCAAATGGATACGTTTCTAATCGAATTCCTAAACAGTAAACCTTTTAACATCATTTAATGTACATACTGAGTGACTGATAACTTTGCTAGGATCTGAGGTAAACTGTTGCTTTCATTATGGCTTTAAGGTCACGTATAAGGTCATGGTGTTGTTCCAGCTGCGACGTCGTGGAAATAGAAACAGTTTCCAAAAAAAATTAGGCTAGTTAGGACAGAACCCCTGATTAACATGGAAAAAGAACCTTTTATTGCGACCCTAGCAATCACATAGCAACCATTCAGAACACCCCATCAATGTCATAGAAATGCTGTACAAAACACCTAGAAAAAAATAACAACATAGCAGCGTCTCAAAACACCATAGTATTGACCAAGACATAAAAACTCTCAAAAAACCTTAGAAACTAATAAGCTTTCAAAATACATAGAAATGCCTTGAAAAACACCCTATTATCCGCTGATCATCAACCCCAGAACAGCCTAGCAATGGCATAGACATGCCCTCTAAAACATCTGAAAAAAACCTCTAAGAACACCCTAGCAACTGTATAGCAACACACTAAGAACCTTTTAGAACACACTAGCAAGTATTAGAATATTCTAGCTACCAAATACAATACAATCATACAATGCAACTGCATAGTAACCTTTCACAACACCTAGCAGCACCCTAGCAACACAAAACACCCAGAAGACCTAGTTACCATAGCAACACTCTTAAAACCTTTCATAATGCCATGGTTACTGCATAGCAACACCCTGGCAACCATCGGCAACACTTTAAAATTGCAGTTTTGGGTGGGGAACTGCATAAACAAAGAAACAAATAAATAAATAAATACAATATATAAATAAAAAATATCTATTGTAACTTAATCTTTGATTTTTGTCAAGGCTGCAGAATGTGTTTCCAAACTGTTTTTCATTTCTTTAGTAACTCATTAAATTTTGATTAGGGAAAAGACTGTGAAGTGTGAAATGGAAATATGAAGTGTAAGAAACAGGAAAAAGAGTGAGGGGGAAGAGAGAATGTTTGTCAGCTACAGCAGTGAACAGAGAGAAAAAACCAACAACGTAGAAACCCAAGATCCCTAGAGAACTAGTCTGAAAAAACTGAGCAAGAGAATAAAAGCACTAAAACCCAGACCAAGGGATTCTACTGTCACTGTGACAACAGTAACTATAAACAAGACCGAAACCGAGGGGTCGGAGAAGCTCCGCCCCTCCCTCACTTCACTTCAAAGATAGGTAACAATGATCCTGCTTACATAACAGTTGGAAGGAGAATGAGAGAGAGAGCGAGAGAGAGGCCCGTTCTGTGTGAGTGAGGGTAGATGGGGGCCCGTTTTGAATAGGCCAAAAGAATGCCCATAAAGCGTTGCTTTTCACAGTAATTTATGAGCTCGGGGACATGAGGCCTGTGTTATGTTATTTACATTCACTTTTCATTTACTTTTGCAAAACAGCTCACATCACGAGCCAAAGATGAAGCTATATAAAAACGCACGCTGTATGTTGGGCCGGTAAAGTTGTGCTCTCTGCCCTCTCTGAGAACTTTTATGAATGTATGGACCCCACTGTGTGCAGTTTGTACAGAGGAACATTTTGCATGATGGCTGCTTTTCTATCGCGCACACACACACACACACATATGCTCAACAGGGAGCGCTTAAATGAATGCAAAGCCAGCTTTATAGCTTTTTTAAGGCATATTTGTTGCAAATGTAAAGCAGATTGTGGATCTTTGTATATTGTAATGTATTGCCAAAGAAAAAAGCACACATTTTTTCATTAATTGTCAATTTATTAATGCATATCAAGCTAAAATTCAATAGCCTTGGCTGTAATTGGTATGAAATAAGTTTTTTACTTGTTTTCACCTCATGAATGCAAGAGCCTCATGCTGTGCTTTTCTGAAGGTGAGGCTCATGTTTGCCTTTAACAGGTTTGTTTATTCAGTGGAAAATAAAAGTGGAAACAGTGAGCTCTTTCACCGCGTCTTTACCCTGTGCATGTGTGTTTATGCGCATCTGTGTACGTGCGTGTCCGTGTCGGACAGAGACCCATCTGGTTCTGAACACCCCCTGAGTTCTAATAAACAGAACTGTACACATTTTTGCATTTATTTTTATTATCTGTTGTATGAGCTGCATTTTTGAATTATTGTCATACGACTCCCTAACTAACAGGGGAGTGTTCAGATGTTCTTGTAGTAAGGTTAATGGAACTTTTGTTCAAAGTTCTCTACTATGTTTTCAAAACAATGGCACCAAAATTATTCCTCGTTTATGGAACTTATTTCTGAAATGTTTTAATGGAAGACTTTTTAAATGTTGATAATTGTTTCAAAATGTTCAAAAAACCAACCGGTCCTCCAACCAATACGCCCATATAAGTAGTTTGTGTAAAAGCTGTGAAATATGACCCCTCAGAGCGTGTACTACAGTTGCGCTTCTATCGGCAACAGGACATTTGGATATTAATGTACTATTTTATTTGCATCATCATTCAGGGTTGATGTAGCTTAATATGCAGAGCAATGCATTATAAGATGAGACATGATCACGCACGCATACAGTTTGACTGTATTCAAACAGGTTTCCTGTGTGACATTGGTTGGCTGTTGTTGATGTGCCTGGTCAGGATGCTGTAAGTTACACAACAATATTTTCAAAGTATACATTGTCTGTATAAATAACA
The DNA here is from genome assembly GCA_032353835.1 of Enteromius viviparus. NCBI lineage: Eukaryota > Metazoa > Chordata > Actinopteri > Cypriniformes > Cyprinidae > Enteromius > Enteromius viviparus. The sequence continues at coordinate 829,053 of JAUCNO010001323.1, forward strand.
CATAGTATTTGAACAAAGAATAATAAATAAATACAAATCTGTTTAATTTCTAGGATTTGCTGTTTGAATTGGTATCAATGTGGTTAAACACAGTGTGGCCTTTCCTCACAATATTTCCAGTTTTGTTGATTTTGACTAAAGGCGCTTGCTCAGCATTTGCATTTGGAACAGACCTTGAGGTTATCTGAAATTAGGTAAACACAAAAAGGCCAAAAAACACAGCAACAGGAGTTTATGTAACGTTAGGCAAGTTTTACACTAACTCAGATATGGCAAACGTTCATAAGCAACCATAAGACTTTACATGCACTTCCTCCGTTGCGGGACGCAACGTGCTCAGGGGTACACAGGTGTGCTTACTGCTTATAGCAGAGGTATGTGGAATACTTACACGCTGCTCAGGGTTGTTTACGCACAAGCACGAGAGGGTCAGAGGGACTGGAAATATCTGAGGTACTTCTGTGACTTGGCCGTTGTATCTCAGTGATGATGGGGTTTAATTTTACACAAGCTTAATAGAAAGAGCATTGAATCATGAAAGAGTTTTTTAAGACTGAGGGTGACACATTACTTTACTGTGAATGCTACAGAGCAGTGTCTGTTTGTGTGTGCAACTCTTTAACACCTTAGGCAGGTCTTTGTAAAGCGTCGGCCGCACCCATCATCAGCAGCTTATAGAGGAAATGCAGGTCTGGAGGTCTGGGACAGGGCAGACAGTGCAAAATTTCCATAAGGGACTTCTGGCTTGACGTCAACACCAGGTACATTACATTATACCTCCTTTTAAAAATACTTTGAGTTGTCGTAAATGTTTGGGTGTTTGAATCACAGAACAAGGCCGCTCCCTTTGAGTCATTTAAAATGACTGAAACCTCAGCCTTATTAGCCTTATTAGCCTCTTATGACCAAGGTTTATTTGGATTTTAATGAAAATGTTGGTACAAAATATTAAAACTTGGACCTGTAATTTTAGATAAAATAACTACCAGACAATATATATGTTACTGTAAATCATTTATAGTGCCTTGAAAAGAGTTTCACTCATTTTTATTATTTTTATTTTACACATTTTGTTTACATTTTTTATATTTGTATCAGTTTTTATTTTATACATTATTTAGAATATTTTAAATATTTGCTCTAATTCTCTAAATTATTTACTATTCATAACTTAAATGTGGTCTTCAAACACTAACCAATTCTTCCCAGTCCAACTTATTTGAGTAAGCTCATTGGTAGCCCAAATTTCAGGCTAGATTCAGTTAAATGTTCAGGCAATTCCAGAATACTAAGAATTCTTGGACATGGTTTTGTTTGAAAAGATTAAGCTTTCGATTGCGGCGCCAAACTTTAAGTTTTTCTCTCGAGACAAAGAGCTAAAGTGTCATATGTCTTCTGGTAACTGAGTGACTTCATGTTGGCCTTAGTGGCTTCCTTATAGCCACTCACACATAAAGGCCAAATCTGTGACATGCTGAGAGATTGTCCAGACATCCACAGTTTCTTCCATTTCATCCAAAGAGTTCTGGCTGCTTGGACACTTCTCTGACAATTGCCCCTTCTTGTTCAGTTGTGAAGTTTCAGTGTGGATTGTGGCATGTTTTTTCCATTTGCTTTTAATGGAACAAGCCACGGCCCCTAGGAAGAAGTCAAGTTTCACCAATCATTTTATAACTTTTTCAAGACTTCGTTCTTTTTTTTTTTGTTAACTCCAAACAGCTTCATCTGAAGATACCACAGCAGTTCTTTGGTCTTAAAAACAGCAGAACTAATCTGATCTGAAATATAATTCTTCAGTACTAGATCCAATTTAAAAGGTATGTCATTGCCAACATACAGTAGGCTTGGAATTGCAAAACAATGATTATTTTCAAACAGGTTTCCCAATCAATGGCCAGTCAAAAAGAAACTCAGCAAGTATATGTCAATTTATTCTACTAACCCTAAACCTACACTAACATTCTGAGAGTTATGCAGCTGTAAATGAATGAGAATTAGTTAACATGTAGTTACAAAGTTACTTATACTGTAGTTATATAAGTATATATATATATATATATATATAGTACTATATATATACTGTATATATATAGCAGCCTACTTATAGTAGAATGTCTGAAGTTGACTATCAAAATAAAGCATAACCGCCATTTTTATATCTTTAGCATTGTTATGCTTACAGTAGTTACTTACTTTCACACTTAAATTCAACATTATCTACATTATCTGAAAAACAGCTCATTTAAATCTGTTTGAAAACACTTGATTTATAGCAACCCAGTGTAGTTCAAATAATCAATCTGAAACTAATCCTCTACTTCCTAAGGTGCACGGCATCTCAGTTTCTCTGAACATTTGTGTAGCTTAACTTGAAGCAGAGGGATTTTTTAGTGTCGCACCATTCCCCACTGTGTCCCAGAGGCCTAAACTGTCCCAGCAGTAATTGCTTTTGGCTGACAGCAGTGTGTTTTGGTAAAACAGCTTGTAAGCCCTACCGGTGGGTATGGGGCCAATTAAGCAGGAATGAGGCTTACTGTATGGATCATAGTAATCATCATTACTATTCTGCTGGTTAAAGACTAACTAGAAAATTGTCATGTGTGTTTCTGCGAATGTGCCTGCGTACATTTAAGAGTGGTTTTACCTCCTCATAGTCCATTGACATCACAGTTTAGTTTACTTGATTGGTTTAAAAGGGCCCAGGAACTGCACCCGAGGCCACTTGAAAATAGGGTCTGGGGTAGAGCTCTAATTCGAACTGGTTCCATTTGAAACAACAACAACACTGTAGCCAAATGATTTTGAAGTTTGTTTATCTGTCGCACAGTACAACGAAGTTGGGACTATTTCGCCAATAGACAACAAACTTATAATGCAATCAGTAAAGTTTTAGTCAAAAGACTTATCTTGAGTACAATCATGACTATAATTTAATATACTGTATATACATATATTCAGCATGTTATCATGTTTTTATTATATTAGTTAGCTAGTATTTTAGTTACTTTTTACCTAATCAAAATAACCCACCTGCTATTTGATTGAGATTAATTGGAATGCTTAATGAAACAACAAAATGTTTTTAAATTGTTGAGTAAGTTTAAATTGAATTACTGTGACATTCTGTTCCTGTCCTTGTCTTGTGCTCCCCCTTGTCTTTGTATATTTTGGTTTAGTCCTGTCTGTTTTGGTTTCTCCCAATTTAGTTTCATTGTCTCACCTGTTTTGTAACAACTGCCCTCACTTTAGCCTTGATTTGTTTCCCTTTAAATAACGCTGTCTTTTTGTTATAGTCAGGTCTTGTTAACGTTGTGTTGCCCTTTCCACGTGTGTGTAAGTTTCTGCTGCCTCGTCAGCCTTTATTTTGCTCTGGTTGGTTTTTTGTTATTAAAATGCTTTGGTATTGGAAATCCCCGGTGTGTTCCGCTCCTTTTCCTCACTGAGAGGCTCAGCACTACACATTCGCGCAGAGCGCGACAGAGCTCGTCGCGTTCCTCTCGTAACCGTAACAGTATCTGTCTGTTATATCTACATAGCTGCAAACTGTATTTATAGGCTGTTCCATAACTTAGTTACATGATAAGTATATTTAATTTAATTTAAGTACAATGACTACTACTAAGTACCTAATTAGGTAATATACATAATTACTTATTATGACACCTAAGTGTTACCAACAAACTACTGATTGCAATTGTTTTTTATTTTGTCAGCATGTCTAATTTAGAATGCTTTAAATAATAGTGTTTTTAAAGGACAGTGCAAGGGTAGCCAGGGAACACTGGGGGAAGTGAGGAGGGAATAGGGACAAGAAAGGACCTTGAACCAAGACTTGCCTGAAGTGCTTCAGTCTATGTCAGAGCGCTTGCCCACAAGGCTATGACTCAGACACAAATGCTTTTTGCTGCCGGCCACAGACATTATTGTTTATACCAGGTATTTACATTAAGTCTTAAATATACTTCCTGTGACTGGATTTTTGTCTAGATTTTGAAGGGGTGGTCCTGCATTTCATAAAATCACTTGGATACATGTTCAGTGGAGGACTTTCTGATAATTTGTTATTCGTCACAATGCCACTTAAAATATTTGAGACAATACAAAGACACTATACAGAGAAAAAAAAAAAAAACTAAACAAAACTCAGTTCCCACTGTACTAGTACTGTAGTGCTAGTTCCGTAAAGAAATGTTTCTTGTTCATTTACTCACCCATACAATAGTTAATTCCTAAACCTGTGAACATTTCTTGCTTCTGTAACCAAACAAACCAGTAACCAGTTTTGGGTCTCACTGACTTCCATTGTAATGTTTGGAATGACACATGATGACACAATTTTTATTTCAAATGTTTGGGTGTGAGGAGGGCATGACAGAAAAGAAGGTAGTAGATGTAAAGGAAAGAGAAGACAAATGGCTACAGATAAAACAGGAAATAGAAAAAACGCAAGAATACTAGGAAAAGGAGCAAGGGAGAATGTGCCGATACAAGAAGATCCCTGAAGTGCAGTGAAATTCTGAAATTGAGATGCAGAGTCAGAGAAATGCCCCAAAACTGTGTTTTGCCCAGGGGCAAAAAACCAAATGGATTATTTCCCCAGGAAGCTTCAGCACAGTGTCTGTACACAGCCTAAGCCTGTCCTGGCAAATCTCTCTCTCTCTACCTCTAACGCTTCTTTCCTTCTGCATCTTCCTGCATTTCTCTCTCTCTCTCTCTCTCTCTGTCTGTCTCTTCCTCACCCCCTCCTCTCCTCAGAGGCCTGGCTGACTTGGGAGCGTATGTCTTCATTAAGACAGCTGTCAGGTCTAGCAAGTGGAAGGGTAGAAAAAAGAAAGAGGGAGAACTTCAAAGGCCTGTGAGCTGTGTCCCAGAGGATCATGCACTGAGCTGGGGCTGGGTGAGCACAGTCTGTCTCCTACTAAAAATCTCACTTTACCCACATGCTACTGTTTGTTCTGCTCAATTCTGTCTAGTCTGACAGAAACGTCTTCAACAAGCTCATCTCGGGAAATAATAAGCCCAGGAGATCAAACGCATCGATCTCTGGCAGCTAATCACTAAAGCTCATGTTTTAGAGCTGTAACAAATAATTAGACATGAAGAGAAACTGACAGTTCTTTGTACAGCATGCCTCATTCAGTCACAGCATCAGCCATCTTATACTAAGTGTGGACTTAGCTTAGCTTCTTTAAACAATGTAAACACATTTACTTATGAAAACTGTCATTTACAATTTTAGTAGCCAAATGGAATTATAAATGTACAAAAAATTATAAACAATTTGAATAACAAAGGTTTTAAAATGCATTCAAAAAAAAATCAATAAAAAGCAGAACATTCCAATACAAAATTAAATACAAAGTACAATACACAATTGTGTAGTATTTTTTAAATTTATTTATTCTGAAATGTCCCAAATAATTACAAATATACCCAAGAAACTGAATTTATAGATTTTATAGTAGAAAGACTAAAAAGTAGTATTTTTATTGTAAAACAATGCACATATATATGTAATTTTTTGCCTTTTTTATTTCTATTTATTCTAAATTCTACATATTTATTTATTTATTTGTTTTTTTATAGTCATGTTTAAATTAATGTATCAAATTATAGAAGTGTGTCGCCTAAAATTTTACATTTTTTTAATTAAAATAAAACATGGGCTCAAATTAATGACTATTAAATGACAAAATACTGACGTAAAACACAAATTAATTGACCATTTCAAACATGTGCAAGGGACACAGTATTGACCCGAACAGCATCATGAATCTGTCTGTTCCAGAAATGCTCTGGAAAGTGAACTGAACCTGGTGTTGAAAGGTGGAAAACAAAAGACCCGGAGACATCTTTGGCCTCTTGGCAATGTCAGCAAACACCCAGCAAGCACCCAACATCAAACACACACATCCTGGGGCTCAGACAGGTAATCTGTCTTTTCTGGACCTTCAAAGGGTCCGGTCAGGAAGCCCTGCTGTCCTGCCGCCTAGAGAGGCACATTGGAGGCCGGGTATACAAACTGAAAGGCAGAGAGATGGATGTGAGGATTTTTCGCAGAGGCCCGCAGTGCTGGAACTGGTCCGAATGGTAGAACTGGGGTTCAATTAGTATCAGATGACATTGGCTGGTGGTGACAGGTAGGGTTAACCAGACTGGGTATTAGGACTGAAAGAGGGAACGTGGAGCACTCATCAAGGTCAGGAATGCCTGTGTGCAACACCATGCTTTAAAGAGGTGTGAAGTTATATGGATGTCTAAAGATCTGAACACTCAGGAGAAGCACCATATAGGCTAAGTACAGTATATGTAATTTAAGAAATTAAACCAGGTTTCTATTTTTTTCTATTTTATGTTTATTGCGATGTACTTGGGGCAAACCAACTTGATCTCATAAGACAAGGAAATTTATTTCATACACACACTAAAAATCATATTAAGTGTATGAAGAGCAGTCAGACAAATGTAATTTTTAAAATGGCTCAGAAGGTGATATTCGTTTTGATAAAAGCATTCATTGGCAGGTTGGATATTGTGTTAACTGATTCAATGACTTTGATCCATTAAGTGTGGCTTAAGTATCCAAATACTGTAACTGACTTACATTTACGTTTACTCATTTAGCAGACGTTTTATCCAAAGTGGCTTACAAATGAGGAATACAACAAGCAATTCATCATAAAGAGTCAAATAGCTCAAGCGTGTGTAATACAAAGGAAAATGAAGCGTAAACTTTCCTTTTTATTTTAATTAAGCACACACAGAAGAGATCAGTTTTAGCTTTCTCGTACTGTAAATATGGCCAGGGATTCTGCATTCTGGATGTGTATGTGGGAAGATCACTCTACCAGCAAGGACTGTCTAAGCATGCATAAGGATTGGATACATTTTCCATAATAGCATGTGGTTTGGAAAGAATCTCCTCTTTACTGTTATCTCTGAAGACTCAGACTAAAGCTGTCTTCCTCTAATCAGCTTAGTCCATTACTGTACAAGAGCCACGTTGGACATCTAGTTGTCCAATACTGTCATCTGCATAATACCTGCAGCCAAAATGGCACATCCAATAGTAAAAGGTTGGTCCTGCACTCAATTCATGCTAATTCAGCTGTTTAGAAGCATCGCAACACTCCCAGCCGTCAAAGACAAGTGTGTGCGTTCTCTAAGAAGCATGAAATCAATTGCACACTACATTTTTGCACTCTTGCTCCATCGTGGGAAAACAACACATGCGGAGCTCTATTCTATTATGCTATTTACTTTTACAATTGGCTTTCACCATACAGGTGCATTATTGCCATGAGAGCTTTTCACAGCTTCACCAATCAGTCATAAAGGATTTCAAGCATCCAGTATGACTATTTGGTGTTAAACCAAGGCTTTTTGCTACTTGACATTAGAGTTCAATTTTCTTGATTTTTGTGAGAGATGTTTTTTTTGTTGTTTTTTTTTACTTTGAGAGCATACACAGGAAATGCATGCAAAAGGACTTAAATATTGTGGTTTGGACTAATGCTAAGTAATGCTATTGATAAAATTATTTCTGCATTACAATACATGCACCATAACTGGTGATCTTCCCAAACATCCCATCTGAAGCCTTCTCAATTAAATGAATGTTTCAAGAAAGAGAGAGAGAGAAATTCACTTTTGTTTTACTGCGTCTTACTTTTATCTCTTTTTGACTGTGAAACTTTGTACTGCCTCCTTAGGATGAATCACTTCTGTTGTTGTCCTCATTTGTAACTCGCTTTGGATAAAAGCATCTGCTAAATGAATAAATGTAAATGTAAATTTAACCAAGTCTGTAAACAGCTTTCATACAAGGCAAGCATGAAGTCTCTTTCATCAAGTCCTTCTTTGCTGTTGAAAGTTTGATGAATTTTTCAATTTTCTGATGACTAGTACCTTCAATGTTTGTTTTAGTTGGGTAAGCTCTGGCTCTGTAAAATCAGCTCTGTTGATTAACAATCTTGTCCAGTCTTCTAATAATGCACTTGTATCATTTACCACAGCATAGTTTTTTTCTTAATCTAAGAAATTTTGTACAACTCATGCATCTGTTCAGCAGTCAGTGAAGTAATTCTTTAAGCATCAGGCCTTAATGAAAAACAACTCAATAAAATCACCACTTTGCTTTCTTTTATTTGGTTGCATTCTTCGTTTGGCCTGGAGGCATCTTTTCAAACTCAAAGACGTATCAACTCAGATTTCAGCGTACTATTTCACCCCCCATTTATTCCTGCAACCAACTCAATGCACCAAAGTACCATCACAAACGAATCACCCTGGAGATATGATCATTGTTATTGCACTGCATTATTGAATCTTTCATTAGCAGTATTAAAGGGATAGCTCACCCAAAAATGAACATTATATCATCATGTCATTTGTCTACACAACATAAAAGCCAATGTCAAGTGGTTGAAAAAATAAAGAAAAATGTTTGTATTCTGTAGAAGAAAGAAATACTGGTTTGGAACAACAATTTTTGGGGTGAACTATCCCTTTAAGATGGTTGCTGTACGCACTTCGTACGCACACACATACACAATATCCTTTGTTTTCCCTTTTCCTCTCCAAACACTGAGTCCAGATTGATAGAGAACTGCCTGCGAACAGCTTTTCACCTCCCAGCGCAGTCCAGCCGACCTGCGGTGTGATCCGTTTGACTTGGAATTGCACACTTCCCCTCTGAACAGGCAAAGAACCTCTCACAACCCTGCTTTTTCAGATCAGCCCTCAAAATTTCTGAGTTACTAGAAAACTACGGCTCCTCCTAAATCCGTGAACGCAGTGGTGTAGGCGGCCGGGGCATTGGGCTGGTTGGTGTGGGATGTGGCTAAGTGTGGTGGATGCTGGCAGGCAGTGCCGTGTCGGGGAGGAGAACTCGAGGGCCTGTGGTTTGGATTGCTGTGGTTGAAATCGGAGAACCTCTGGCATTCAGCTCGCTCTATCCCTCTCACTCCTCGTCCAATTTTCCTTCTATCTCTTAGTCTCCTTGGTATCCTTTTCTAGTCTGTGTTTCATAACCTGGTTTATCTCTCTCACAAGGTCACAGACGGCCAACGTGATTCCGCTGCTCTGCCCGCTGCTTCAAAAACCTGGACCAGAAGATTGTTTTTTGTCTCAGTGGTTCTCATTTTCGTGTGCGTGTATGTGTGTGCCGTCTTCATTAGTTGTGCAATAGAGTGAGGTACGTGCTGAAAAGCGAGAATTATATCCCTCTTTGTGTGTTTTGCAGTGAAGTTTTGAGAGCTTTAGAGCGAGATTGCTTTGTGTATATTCAAAAGCATCATGGGTAAGAGACTATAGCCATGCCTAAACACTAACCCTCCTCATTAGACGGTGGCCTCTCGGGAGTAAAGTGAATGAGCTCGCCGAAAGAGTAGGTAATGTAATCTTCTTTGGCCAATAACCTCTCTAATAGACAATTGAAGTCTATTTTCTCATTTCCCTCTATCTCACTGGCCCGTTTCTTTTTTCCCTCATTCTCACTTACAAAAACAAAATAACCTAATAAAATAAAAAACGCACTTTCTTTCTTCCTGTCTTTCTGGCTCACACCCACACACACACTGTTTGCCCAACAATACAGTAGAAATTGTATCCACTAACCATATTTGGGCACATATTTGGTGTCAATATCAGTGAGAGCTGAAACAGGATGTTATGAATGCGTTTGTAGCCACCGAATGAAGAAAAGAAGAAAAAAAAAAATCATCACAAATACTATAGCTCATTCTCTTGGGCAAACTTGTACCTCTGAACCAAGTATTGATCTGATCTTTTATTCTTCTTGTTGCAGTGCTTGTAATTGACAATATGATAGCAATTGATCAGAGTTAAGCAGAGGGGCAGAGACATACGTTAGCAAAGGTTAATGAGTAATGACAACTCTTTTCCCATTCCTGAGACCAATGCTGGGAGAAATTGCATTATTTTTTGTACTCTACAGTAGGGATGTCAATTTAACATGTTCAGTGATTGATGAAAAACAATAGGGCAATTAAAGCACACTAAAATACGGAAAAAAACAACAACAAACTATATATAGTTGTTAGGAAATGGACTCAGTCACAGGAGGTAAGTGAATAGCAATAATAGTATTTATTGGAGATGAGGATTGGAATTAGCAGATGATAAAAGGTGAGTTGATGAATGAATGAATCGTTTGGAGAGAACTGAAATGTCTTTGATTATAGGATCGATGGAGATTGGAGAGACGATGGAGACACAAAGACGGAGAACCACGACCACACACAACAACTTGGAGCCGATAAAGAAACAGAGAGGGACACGGACAGTAGCCACGTTTACATGGGCATATGTAATCAGATTAAAAACCTGACCGGAATAAAAATGATTAATGTAAACTTGCCATTCAGAATATTCTGACCCGATTGCATTCAGTCGGATCGAAATTTCCTTCCGATTGAGACGGGTGGGTTATGCT
>JAUCNO010001323.1:839608-872070 GCA_032353835.1 Enteromius viviparus
GTTCAGTGCTTTGCTACAATCTGTATTGTTAAAAGCGCTATATAAATAAAAGTGACTTGACTTGACTTGACTTGACTAAACAAAACATCACATGACATGAAACAAGACTAAAAACAAACCACGGATGTTACAATAATAACATTTTTAAATATTGCACAATTATTTTGAAATATATCTCAACTTAATATCTATAATATCTAAACATAATATACATTTATGTTATAAATGTGGTATGGTATAAATATAAAATAATATGAAAAAAATCATAAAATATATATAAAATAGTAAAAATATTAACATTGTATTATTAATTATAGCATATATTTTTAAATATATAGTATGATAAATTATAATCTTGCACTCTCAGAAATAAAGGTAAAGGCTGTCTCTTGGGTGGTAACTATAATTTAATATAATTGATCATATAAAGTTATATTTAAAAAAAATATATCAATAATAATAATAAAATGTGATGATGATTATTACATTTTACAAAATTATTTTTTAAATGTAACAGTGTAATATGGTAGGAAAAAAAAGATTATTATTATAATATAAAACGAATATTGGCAGTGATCAGATTTTATGCTCAATTATGTACCTGATGGATCTGTAGCCAGTCACAGTGATTGTACTGGAAGGATCCGTGTAGAGCCACAGTCAGCTGACTGACATCAACTGTTTTATAAAGAGCCTTAAGTGACGTCATAGTTTCCATCTGCAGAGGGTTGAGTAGATCAAAGCCAGTTAAAAATTATAAAGAAAACAACTTAAGCCAGGTGTATGTGTCCAATTATAGAAAAAATGGCTCCCCTGACCGTAAAGCCTGGTCTTTTCTCATGATTGTGGTTGTTGTCCTTATTCAGCAGCAGCAGAACCCAATGCACGGCATGAGCATCGATTTCCTGTGGACAAACGCTTAAGATTTAGTGCCTAAAGAGGTTTTCAAGCTGCACTTTTAACCCAAACATACACACACCTGGAGCATAAGGAGAGCTTTGGCGATCTCTGGATGTGGCGGCTTCTTCCGTGCATCAAAGACCACCGTCATTCCTAGATCTTTCTCTTTCCTAAAGATAGCCTCCATTAGTCTTTCAGCAGTGAGCATCTATTGTGTGTTTGCAGGGCAGATGTTGTACCTGGTGATGGTGTGAAAGTACAGCAGGAGTTTGCAGATCTCCTGGCTTGAAATGGTGGCAGAAGCCCAGACCTGATGATCTCCATAAATCTCCACAACTGCTCGGCCTGACCGGTCCTGACCCCCTGCAGGAGAAAGATGAGGGCAGACGGACATTAGACCATGAAAAACACAGAGCTGTCCTGTAAGTGCTAAATTCTTTCATTATTGTAGTTTGGGATCATCTGTTTTCACTTGCCTTGTACAGTATACGTGACCCTGGAGCACAAAACCAGTCATAAGCAGCACAGTTATAGTTATATCTATAGTTATACAGTTATAGCAATAGCCAAAAATAACAACATATTGGTCAAAATTATAGATTTTTCTTTAATGGCGAAAATCAATAGGATATTAAGTAACGATAATGTTCAATGAAGATATTTTGTAAATTTCCTACTGTAATTATATCAAAACTTTGATTAGTAATTTGCATTGCTAAGGACTTACGTTAAAGATGATTTTCTCAATATTTTTATTTTTTCGCAGATTCCAGATTTTCAAATAGTTGTATCTCAGCGTAATATTGACCCATCCTAACAAAAACTATATATCAGTGGAATTTATTATTTACTTATAACTTATTTATTCAGCTTTTCAATTTCCTAAAATGGACCCTTATGACTTGTTTTGTGGTCCAGGGTCACATATAGGTATTGAATTTCAATAGAAATCACAACATGGGCTCGTTTCAAAAACTTGTTATTGGAGAAGAAAGGGGTGTTATTAATGGGGTTCTAATTCTGTAGCTTTCATAGCTCAGTAACAAGGTTACAATAGTTTTGGATTTTTCATTAGTTTTAGTTTTTATTTAGTTTTGACTTTTTGTTTTCAAATTCAGTTAGTTTTAATTAGTTTTTATAGGCAGATTTGCTAGTTTTTATATTTTGAAATTGCTTAGTTTAAGTGTAGTTTTTTTTAGTTACAGTCTTAGTTTTCGTTTTATTTTTTTTCTTTTGTAAATTAGGATATTTGTCAGGTGCATGAATCAAGATCAACAGAATTGTATTGTATAATATATATTATACAATACTTATTCTTATATATATATATATATATATATTTGTAAATTAGAACATTTGTCAGGTGCATGAATCAAAATCACCAGAATAAGTATTGTATAAGAAAAACTATAATATAACTGTTTTCACTGATATATTTAATTGTTTCTGTTGTCAGAAAAAAAGAATGAATATGAAATAGTGACTGAAATGCACGCCATTATTAGGCCTTCTAAACTAGCTCTATTTTACAAGATTGTAATCTGGCAAATTTTGATTTATAATCAAGCCGTTGTCTGATGAAGTCAAGTACACATATGATATAAACAATGGCTATGCTGTGATTTTGGCTCTATTTGCATGTAAAAGTGAGTAGGAAACAACATAATATCTATGTTAACCAAAAGCTCTGCTCCTCTCATCTACTCGCTGAACAAAGCAGACGCAGAGAGAGGTGTGTGCGCGCTTGGAAAACGAGCTTGAGCGGCACTTCCAGAGACTTGCAGAGGTTTGTCCAAGAAGACGCTAGATTTAAATCAAAGAACCGGCTTTACTTACGAGATGCGCATAATATATCATTCGATATATATCGCCCAGCCCTAGGACTCATAATCCTCTTTCTTCCGACTTTTGCTGCAGCCATCACGCTAGATTTTAATTAACCCAAAAGGCTTATTTACAAATACGAAAACGAAGGACGTTTTTGCTATAATATTAGTTCGTTTAAGTTAGTTTGTATGTATACACTTACACTTATTCATTTAGCAGACGCTTTTATTCAAAGCGACTTACAGGTGAGCAGTTGGGGTAGTAGCTCAAGGGTCTCACCTCGGTCGTGGTATTGAAGGTGGAGACCTGGGACTCGAACCTACGACCTTTGGGTTACAAATCCAACTCCCTATGCACTAGGCCACAACTGCCAAGGAAGGAAATGCAAATGTTCAAACAGAATGAATTTGTGTCGGATCGCATGCGTCCGTGAACGTGCTGCTCTCTCTTCATTGAATTTGCTTGGCATGTCTGTTCTTGCTTCCTGAGCGACGGCTTTCTTGTTTTCTCTCGCTCTACTTTTAATCTGTCATTTCCAGATTTCTGCAGGGCTCTGGTCTCGCTGAAGACTGTACAGATTCAGAGATACAGTGTGGAAGTGAGGCAGACTGAAGATTTAGATGGACACAGGTCAGTCAGGTTAGCCTGCGGTGATCTGCTCTCTCCTGAGGGAAACCTGATCTAAGCTGGTGGGAGTATTTTGGCATTTGCATCTATTTGTGTGAGATGGAGAAGATAAACTAAGATCGCAGGAAGAGATAGATTAAAGGGGAAATACAAAACATTTAACATCAGTTAACGTCAATCTACATACAGTATATGCAGTAATAATGCATGTCTCAATTTATACAAATTTCACAATCTGTTGTTGTTCAGACAGAGATGTTTTAGTAACTTGGCTGATTTAAACTTGACAGGTTGACAAGTTCATTAATCACTTCAAATGATCTGTTTCAGTGATTCGTTTGGATGACTCTCATTCTGCAATTTGTTGCATTTGAAGATTCTTGGCATTTTGCGTATATTAAATATCGTTAGAAATGTTTAAAGGGATCATATGATGTTGCTAAAAAGAACATTATTTTTTGTATTTGGTGTAATGAAATGTGTTTATGCAGTTTACGCCCATTGTTATAAAAAAGCTAGCTGTGCTCTGATTGGTCAGCTATCCAGTTCTCTATGATTGGCCGAATACCTCCAGCATTTGGTAAAAAATTTCTGCCCCTTACCACAACATGATGCTGCATTGTCACGCTATGACACCCAACCAATAAAACACATTACAACGAGGCATTTGCTGGTCTAGATGCCGGGGTGGAGGTTGTGACCCTCAGGGTTGGGAGTGGACGAGGTGACCAGTCCGAACGTGGGACGCATGACATAAGGCCATAAAACTCACGGGCGTACAGAAATCTGCAGCTCTTTTTACAGGCTCCATGAAGGTCTGCTTGACAGCATAGCCTTACAGTTTATACAGCATTTGATCTCTATCTGGAGTCATCACTATAACGATCAAACGCTCGCCGAGATACAAAACACTGTCTGGCTGCTGTTCAAGCTGCCATTAGTAAGAAAAGACTACACATGCTGCTAAAAGCAACTAAAACACCTTTAAACAATACAGGACAGCCTGCAGTAAAGATGTTACACAAGCCCATGTGAATTATGATTGCACAACATCATAAAGCTTTAAAGAATATTATTAGAAAACTGCTTGACTATCATTACACTGCATGTTTGCAGAAGATGTATACTACCTACTGTACATTCCAGTAGTGAAAACAGTGACTCAATACAACTTATGACTTATGCAACACTGTCAGAACAAAGTACTTAGCTTATTGCGATTACTGGATGACAGGTGCACTACAAATAATGTTTTTAGTGATGTTTTATTTACAATTCCTAAAGAAGATATTCTGAAGAATGCTGGTAGCCAAGGTCCAGCACACCACCACATTGGCCCACAGAAACCTCTGTGCACACATCTGAGTTTTTTTCTGCTTTAAATTGTTCTACGTGTTCTAGACTCTTGGCTCGCACACACACGCATTGGGACACTTAAGATTCCCCTTCATGTGAGCTTCTGTTATCAAGCTGCTTAAGGATTAAACATCTTTCTACTCCTGCTTGTCTCTTTGGCTCGTCACTCACAGAAGAGCAAACCTATTCTTGATAATGCTGCTGTGTAAATTTCGGAGTTACCGAGGCACATTTTGTGGCAGCTGCCTCTAAATTTGCCCAAATGTATGTCGGTCCAGCTGGAAAATGCCCAGATGGCCAGTCCACCCCTGCTGGCAGCCAAGCAGTTGCTGGAAGCCGTATGGAAGCACTGTGAAAGACAATGGCTATGCTAGTAACTACAAAAGTTGGGACACTAAACAAATTGTGAATAAAAACTGAATGCAATGATGTGGAGATGGCAAGTGTCAATATTTTATTCAGAATAAAACATAAATCACAGAACAAAAGTTTAAACTGAGAAAATGTATAATTTTAAGGGGAAAATATTGTGATTCAAAATTTCATGGTGTCAACAAATCCCCCAAAAAGTTGGGACAAGGCCATTTTCACCACTGTGTAACATCTCCCCTCCTTCTTACAGCACTCAACAGACGTCTGGGTACCGAGGAGACTAAAGCAATGCTCTCCCATTCTTGTCTAATACATGCCTCTAACTCTTCAATCGTCTTGGGCTTTCTTTTTCGCACCTTCCTCTTTATAATGCGCCAAATGTTCTCTATAGGTGAAAGATCTGGACTGCAGACTTGACATTTCAGTACACTTATCCTTCTCCTACACAGCCATGATGTTGGGATTGATGCAGAAAGTTGTCTGGCATTATCTTGTTGAAAAATGCAGGGTCTTCCCTGAAAGAGATGACGCCTGGATGGGAGCATATGTTGTTCTAGTACCTGAATATATTTTTCTGCATTGATGGTGCCTTTCAAGACATGCAAGCTGCCCATGCCACACGCACTCATGCAACCCCATACCATCAGAGATGCAGGCTTCTGAACTGAACATTGATAACAACCTTGTCCTCTTTGGTCCGATGACATGGCGTTCCAGATTTCCAAAAAGAACTTCGAATCGTGACTCGTCTGACCACAGAACAGTCTTCCATTTTGCAACACTCCATTTTAAATGATCCCTGGTCCAGTGAAAACACCTGAGCTTGTGGATCTTGCTTAGAAATGGCTTCTTCTTTGCACTGTTGAGTTCCAGCTGGCAACGGCGGATTGTGTTCACTGACAATGGTTTCTGGAAGTATTCCTGAGCCCATTCTGTGATTTCCTTTACAGTAGCATTCCTGTTTGTGTTGCAGTGTTGTTTAAGGGCCCAGAGATCAAGGGCATCCAGTATGGTTTTACGGCCTTGACCCTTACGCACAGAGATTGTTCCAGATTCTCTGAATCTTTGGATGATGTTATGCACAGTTGATGATGATAACTCCAAAGTCTTTGTAATTTTTCACTGGGTAACACCTTTCTGATATTGCTCCACTATCTTTCTGCGCAACATTGGGGGAATTGGTGATCCTGTGGTTGCTAGGGGATAGTGGATGGTTTCTAGGGGGTAAACTAGTTCAATGCAAAAAACTAAACAAAACTCTACTCTGATTACTTTGTAAAACTGGGAGACAGGTTACACTAAAGTCTAGTCGTGACATTAATTAATTAATTTTTTTGTACTCCAGATGGCCAGAATGCAACCAATTGCCACCAGGCTGATTTCTCTGCATCTCTTCTTGGTCCATGATAGTGATGCTCAAAAAATAAGTAATTCAGTGGTTATTCAGTGTTTAATTTGGAACTGCCAAAGAGGTGAAAGTTCATAGGGTCGCCCATGTGCAACTAGTCAAAAACATGGCTAGCTGAGCTTTGAAGTCATTTTCTTTTTTTTTTACGGTTGTTTAAGATCACATTAGTTTCTAAAACCATGCAAAATCAAACAGCAAAGCGTTTAGAGGCACAGTATTCTAAGCTTGTAACACAAAGAACACAAATAACCAGAGGGAACAAAAGTAACTTTGTGCCTTTTGTTTGTCATCTTTTTAAGTGAAGGATAAAGAAATCTGTTGAAACAAAAAGCAGAAAGTCTGGATTAGTAATGAAAGTGCTGGTTTCCTGCACATCTCCTTAGAGATCTCTCTGTGGACATTCTCAAACCATGTAAAAGCTTGTCTGTGTTTGCTGACAGGAGGAAAAGCTTTCCTGCTAACTTGATTTCACTAACAGACTTGCTGTAGTTTCTTACGGATCTGCTCTGCTGCCCTCAGGCCTGTATAAATTTATGATGTATTTAAAGTTGGAGTGTGTAATTTCTTCAGTGTTAAAATGCTTCCAGTCTTGTTTAATATAAAGAGACAGCAGGTAAAACATTTGTAAGTTAAGTCTCCTGAAAAGTGTGTCAGTATTGAACAATGTTCAAACAGCAATATTGGATGATATTGAGAGCATTTGAAGTTGAACATTTGCAATTCTGTTTGGTGACTCTACTGGTTCAGAAATTCCAAATGTCACTTTTAAATCTGAAATCAGTTTGGACAAGTTGACCACCATTTAGAACAAGAGCGTACTTTATCAGTTAATTGGTCCAAGTGGGAACATCTAGCTTATGCTACTGCTTGTGTTTTTAATGAAGTGTCTTATTTCTTCAATGCTGTTTGGAAACAGCAGGTTAATAATTTGTAGGTTGATTTCCCTAAAAAATTTAAGCTTAGATCTCTGAGGCACTATTAAATATTGTTATATTTGCTTGAGAATCCCGTAATAAAGCATAATAAATCTGTTGGTCTAAATATTAGGTAACACTTTATTTTGAATGTCCACTTTAGACGTTCTACTAACAGTGAGTAACTTTGGAACTACATGTCAACTAGCAGTCATCAGAGTATTAGTAGACTAAATATAAAGTTCTAAAAATGATTCTCGATGTTAAAGAATAGTAGCGTCCACACCACAACTGTAACGATGAAGGACAACGAAACAAGATCTTTGGGAATCATTTTCAGAATGA
This sequence comes from Enteromius viviparus, assembly GCA_032353835.1. Lineage (NCBI taxonomy): Eukaryota > Metazoa > Chordata > Actinopteri > Cypriniformes > Cyprinidae > Enteromius > Enteromius viviparus. The sequence continues at coordinate 847,358 of JAUCNO010001323.1, forward strand.
TTTTTCCAGCTGATGAACAATAGAAACATTGACAACCAATCAGAATGAATCCTGCTATCACTGGTTTGAGAATTTAAAGTGGCAGAGCTTATAATAAACAGACGTCGTTGTTTCGGTTGGGTGAAGGCAAATATATTTATCATTATCTTTATAGTTATTGTGCTTGGTGTGAACAGGTCTTAACAGTCTACTCTGAGGGTTAGTAGGCATGTAGTTGCAAATTAATGAGAATTAGTAGTTGCAAAATTACTTCTAGTTAGTAGAATGTCTAAAGAGGACTATCAAAATAAAGTGTAACCAAATTCTGCAATTCGGTTTTGTGACTCTAGTGGTGCAGAAATTGCAAACTTTCCCTTTAAATCCAAATTCCAGAGAACCAGACCATGCCTTATCAATTGATGGATGTGAAGTGGGTAAGTCTGGTTTAGGAGCAAGCATTTAGGTAAAGCTAATTTGTTTTAAAAATATCAGTAAGTAATATGCATTTGCTGAAGTTCTACTAGAGACTCCACCTAAACGTCTGTGAGTTTTGTTGTTTATGCAATGAATTCTGAGATAAATTTGATGCTAAGAGATACCTCAAATTAGGTGCTAGTGGATATTTACACTGTTTAAGATGTTAACCTAAATAATTATGTGTCATTAAAAAAAAGAAAAAAAAAAGGACTTTTCATCTCCATTCCCATCCATTACTGCAGACTTCAGATCCAACCTTATCAAACACCCTGGAACAAGACTTTCACAGTGTTCAGAACTACATGCAAACTACACCCTGGTCCCCCATGACTGGAATTGATAAGTTGTGGTCTAAAATAAACATGTGATGAGGATTTAGTCCCTCAAAATGTCCTTTGTTATCTCTCAGATGCACACAGACTAATAACATTTGACTGAAAAAAGAGAACAATCCACACAGAAAGAAAAAGAGATGTGTGGTTTGAGACCCCTACCTTCTTCTCATTGTCTCTGTTCATCTGGACCACAGATGCTATGCAAGGGCTCATGGGTAATTTGTGATGTCATGCTTGTCCAAGCACATATTCATACAATTTGTGTGGTTTGTATTAGAGAGGCCCTCTATGTCAGAAATTGTTTTATGGTGAGTGTCAGCCAAATAAAATTATTTAACAGATGTAAATTAAAGCCGTGGACTAGTCGCACATCTAAATTGCTTGCTCATCCTTTATTTCCGAGGTTTGAAGAAACTTGGGACACTCTAGCGTTATGGTAAAAACACTATCATTGCCAACCAAACAACAAACTAGCATCAAATGAGAGGTGTTTATCTAGCCAAGCCTTAGTTTAGTTTCCTTGTTGCTTATAACTGTCTTTTTCTTTCTCTCAAGGTGTAGACCTTATTCATCAGCTGGGCCTTTCCGGTCGCAGAGACGTACACTCTTCTGGGACACCTTACCTCACCTCCCTTGCCTCATCTCTGTCTATTCTGCCCCCTGGTGTTGGGGTTATCCTCGGACGGAATGCCCTCATTGAAGCCCCATTAGAGGATCTGCTCCCTGCAGGCGTGGAGGAGGAGTTTTCTATCATAGTGAGTTTAAGCTCCTGGCGAGCGAACAATGCCTTTATTTTTAGTGTGCGTGATGGCAGGGACAGACTGCAGTTTGGCTTGCAGCTCCTGCCCGGAAGGGTAGTGGTTTACACAGGCGAGAAAGCATCAATCTACTTCAAGTATGATGTGCAAGATGGACAGTGGCACTCCTTCTCTGTGGGGGTCCGGCCACGCTCTGTATCTTTCCATGCACGCTGCGGGACTGTACAGTACAGCGAGGAAACGCTGACCCGTCCACAGACGTTGAGCTCTGAAGGCCGCCTCTCTGTGGGAAGGATGGACTCCAGGGCGGTGCAGTTTGAAGGAGCATTATGCCAGCTGGATATTTACCCCTCTGCCCAAGCAGCGGCGAACTACTGCAACTATGTTAAAAAACAGTGCAGACTGTCTGACACCTTCCGATCTCTGTCAGGGAGCTCAGAGTCCCCAAAGTTCCCCCGTAGCTCTTCAGAATCAAACACATTCATCCCAACTCTTGCTGATCACTCCACCAACTCTATTACCACAGTACTTTTTGACCAGATTTCAACCACAAGCTCTCCAATGTTTCGCTCCAGCACACCTAGGCACATAAACCCATCTCCAAGAACCTTCAGCAAGGAGCAATCCCTGTACCCCACTCCAGAGACCTCCACAGGCAACCCTGCAACAGAGAAGACCCTTGACATCGAAAATGACACAGAGAACCAGCTGCTTCTCAAGAAACCCAGACCAACTCGGTCCACCCCGGACTTGATCACCATCGTCAAGCAGAGCAGGTTGAAAGAGGTCTTGAGGAATAAAGGTAGATCCCACCAATCCAACAAAGAGCTTCTGCAGGCTAATCCTAAAGTGAACAGCACCATCCTTTATCGCGAAGAGAGCAGCTATAACCTGGTGGACCAATCTGAGGAACAGGGCCAGGATGGGCACGACGCAGGATACTCAGAGGGTTATGGATATGACTATGGTTTTGAAGAAGACGAATATTTTTTCGACTATGACGGATTTGTTGGTCCTAAAGGAGAACCGGGTCCTCCAGTAAGTACTCTCTGGTTATCATTCTAACGTTTTTGAATAACATCCATGATCTTCAAAATCAAGTCAATGCAAGCCAGAGCAAAGCTCTACTTGAGAATTTATCCAAATTACAATGCATGAGCGTTCAGGCTACTGTAATTTATGGGTTTTTCTTGGGCAGAATGAAAAGCTCTTTGAGAGGGAGCGTGCACTTGGCTGTGTTTCTGCGAGTCATATTTGATCAGGCATCTTCTGGGCCAGAGAAGAAGTAAATAGTTTATCAGTGACAGGTAGTGATTTAGAAGCAAGGTGATAGTTTGTTTTTGCCCTCCCGGACTTACAGGTGGTTATAATAGCATGTTTCAAGTCACCGCCCGTGCTCATGCTGTAATTTGACTAATGTGCTAATTTACTGTATGCCTGCATTTGTAATGGAGTGTCTCACATGGCAACGAGATAACCAGGTGATGTCAAAACACTCAGTGTAGTCTAATTCTGCTTTCAGAGTCATGTCAGGATGATTATGTTTATGAGATGAGCGCACACAAATGCCACCGCAATGTTGTAATTAGTTGTGTGGAAACTCTGGGGTTTCTTTCCGAGCCAGAGGCGAATCACTGCAAGTCATCAAGATAAGCTGAAATGGAGAATGTTGATGGTATGGTTTAGTTTGTCTTTGATAAACAGTGCTTGGCAATGCTACTTACTTAGCCCATTTAAGAAGATGCCAGGCCTATTATGTGAAGCTACGCTGGCCGTTGTTTTTTGTAGCAGCACACAAATGATGAAATGCATAGATTAACATCTTTTTATTGCTCTCTTTCACTACCCATCTAATACATGAGGCTATTTTGGCCTTAGCATAAATATCCCTGTGTTGGATACTGAAAAATGGTAAAGACATTTCCCAGAGTGTCCATTTTGATTCTGACCAAATTCATTTCCCAAGAGAAAATCAAGGCAACTTGGTAATGCCAGAGTCAATGGGAAAGTAGCAAATCTGATATATCACTAGCTTAGATCTAGTTTATTTATTAATATTTATTATATTTATGTATTTAGTGTTTAAATAGTTTGATGTGTAAATTGTATAATTTGTGTGCTACCAATGGTGGTAAACAGGCATGTCATGAATTAGCAATCGGTTATGTACAGCGATAAAGTGTAGGTCAGTAGGCCATTGAGATCTCATTTCCAAAATCCCAGAATATATTCAATCATGCAAACAAATGAACGCCAGAAAAAAACAAAACTGATGATCATTTTGGAAAAGATTACAATGATGCCCAAAGCTCCTCTAGTAATGTTTTATTCATGTTTAAACAGTTGACTCACGTTTACGTGTGGAACACTAAGGTGTTTGCATAAGTGGTTCATGTGAGGATATGAGACATGACTTTGTGGATATTTTTGTTGGATTTCACCCTGAGTGCTCTCACTTGCCTGAGAGATATGGTACATTCCTGTCTCAGAAGAGCTGGGGGAGGTAAATTCACCAGCTGGGCCTATCCAAAGTCAGCGTTTTGTTGTGCTTTTCTTTCCTGTTGTAACTCTAATTATGCCTTGAAGGTACAAATCAATGAATGAGGTGGATAGCTTTATGATTTTTGTTTCCAGAGCCCCTTCTTTAAAAATCTAATAACATTTAATAATTCATTCTGTCATTTGTCCATATCATTTTTTTACCTGGTCTGTCTTTATGGTTTTACAGTCGCAACTGTATGTGAGATCAATAATAGACCGGTGCATCTCTTTCAACAGGAGTTTGATTACTGAACATGTAGATTCACCTGCAGTGTTCAGGCGGTTTGCTTTCTCAGAGTTTCCACAGATCTCTGAATGCAGTTGCATGGCCCTGAAACATTTAGTCTTCCCTGATAGGCTGAGCACGACGACTAACCTCTGTTCCAGATGTTCCTATACACACTTCTGTCAGTAAGCAGCCAAAACATAAGAGACACATTAGGAGAACGACAAGTGCTTTCAAAACCTGTGAGGCATTGTTTATGTGGGTCTTGAATAATGGTTGTCATAACACAGAGACATGTCTGGGAATTTTCTTTGCTGCCACTTTCATCTGACACAGTACACAAGTCCAGTGTGGTTATATATATATATATATATATATATATATATATATATATATACATTTATGTATGCATTTATTTATTTATTCATGTATTCATTGATGCATGCTTTTATGCATATATTTTTTTGCAATTACTTTTTATTCCTATGTAATAACTATAATATGCTTTCAATCAATATTACAGTTTTTCTCAGTCGCTTTGGTGCATTTCTCACAACAGTACTTACATTTGCACAACAGTTGCACAGCATTTCTCAAAACAATTAGTCATGTGTGCACATCATACTAGCAGTTTGGCATTCTTTGCAACAAATTGCAAATGCTTTTGGACATGCAACAATTGCTTTTATTCAACTCTCAACTTATCATTTGCTTGTCATGTCAGTCAAAATTAACTGAACTTGTGAATGCTGAATAGTCATTCCATATAAAACTAATAGTCTTCATTTCATTGCTTGAGTCATTACATACACAAGTGTTGAATTAGTTGTCAAAATCTGTCAGGTAAATCTGAAAAAAAGTTTTTTTTTCCTGAAAATGTCTTTTAAATTGAATCGTTTGCACAATGCCTTGAATACAGTAAATTAGAATTGCAAAGAGCATATGCAGTAAAATGTGAAACATACAGTACATATTCATTGTCTTGTACTCAGATACCTCACTACAAGATGTTCCTAGATCAACATCCTTGTATACATTTTGGGTAGGGGTAGGTTTAAGGGTAAGGATTGGGATACATTTATATTTTTGGACAGTAATGTTGATCCAGAATCATACTTGGCAAAATTACGGCAACCCTCACTACATACAGTAAAGCCTCACTTTACTATAGTTTTCAAATGGCTGTGCAAATACTGTAGTATATAGTGCTGTCCTGAGCATTTTCAGGAAGTGTCACCAAAATCTGACTTTTTTTTGCATTTTTTTGCATTTGAAAATTGACATACTTGCTTTTGAGCAATGAACTATCCATTTTGAGCAAGTGACACGTTTTCAACTTGGTTTTGCAGTTTGCACTAATAGTTTTGAGAAATGCATAAGTTGTGCAAATTGTTGTGAGAAATGCACCAAAGCGAATATATATATATATATATATATATATATTTCATTGTTATTATTTACTCTAGATAATTGTAGTTATCTTTATTTCATTATTTTAAGATATATTGATAACTCTGCAAAGGCACTATTTTCTGTTAAGCAGTTTTAAAGTAATACATAAAATGTAAAATTTGGGCACCCTTTTAGTAGAAGTGCACAATATAATGAAATGAATATCATTATCATTTCAGATTTATTGTAAAGGACCCAAATCTTTGGTCAACACTCATTGCATCGCATGTTTATAGAAGCTGTCACACTTAACCATCTCCTTACCTTGACTACAAATCAATCACTGGCCATCTTGGCAGAAGAGCTGATCTGGTCTAGATAGTTGTCAGCTGTATGTTGTTGCAAGCACTAAACTTTAAAGTTTTATTGTCTCCAAGTGTTGTCGAACATCAAACACGCGGTTGTAGCTGTTCCACCTGTGGACACACAGAGCGAATAAACTTTTTTGTTGGTTTCATCTGGAAAAACCAGGTGTTAGTTGAGATTGAACATAGACACTTTTGTTCCATCAGAAGGCGATTGAGTTTTTAATGTCCTTTTATGAGGCTTTTAAAATGCATCTTATAAATGAACCAGGGTTGTTTCATTCAGATTCTTCGGCTGCGTGTCATTCCTCAAAGGCTAATGAGCATCCGTGCAGGTTAATGGAAGCTTTTAATGCAGACTTTTTATAGACGTGCAATTGCTTCTAAATATTTGAGTTACAAGAGCCACATTTGGAAGGATGTTCTTCTGTTAGCTCTGTTAGCCTTAGTTTCTTAGTTTTCTAATCTTTTTTTTTTTCCTTTAGATAGCAGATGAATGCTACAATAGATAGATAGATAGATAGATAGATAGATAGATAGATAGATAGATAGATAGATAGATAGATTATTTTTAAATGTAACTTCATGGAAAGTAAACAAAAGCAGTTAATTAATGGATTTTGGACATGCCTGCACCTGTATGTAATATTTCTGCATGTTTTCTGTGACGCTCAGATCTCTAGCTTCTGAAGCTGCTGGTGGGTCAGTAATTCTGCAGGATTCAGCTCGTTGGTGTTCGCCAGACATCAGTCAGATACACGGCTCTCATTACACTGTCCTTCTCGAGCTGTTCAGAAGCAGTTGTTCAGGAAATGATCTCTCATTCTCATGTTGTGCTCATATGTGTTTCTGCAGGGTCCCGTCGGCCCCCCAGGTCTCCCTGGACCCCCTGGAAAGAGAGGACCGCGGGTAAGTCATTCATGCAGCATCTGTCTGTCTTACTCACTTTATTTCATTTTGAAACAACCAGAAGCTTGAGATTTTTCACAGCTGTTTATTCCAAAATAATCACGCAGAGAGAAGGAGAACAATCTTACAGCAGTGCTTCTCAATGGGTGGATGAATTGTTAGATGAGTGGATTTATGGATTGTTAGATGAATGTATGGATGGATGGATGGATTGATAAATGGATTCTTAAATGAATCGATGGATGGGTTGTTGGATAAATGAATGGATGGATGTATGGATATATGGATAAATTGATGGAGAGATGGATGGATAGGTTGTTAGATAAATGGATGGATAAATGGATAAATTGATTGACAGGTTAGATGAATGGATAGATGGATGAATGAATGGATTTATAGATGAATGGATGGATATATGGATAAATTGATGGATGGATGGATGAATTGTTAGATGAATGAATGGGTAAATGGATTCTTAGATGAATTGATGGATGGGTTGTTAGATGGATGGATGGATGGATGGATGGATGGATGGATGATGGATGGATGGATGGGTTGTTGAATGGATGGATGGATATATGGATGGGTTGTTGGATGAATGGATGGATAAATGGATTCTTAGATGAATTGATGGATGGGTTGTTGGATGGATGGATGGATGGATGGATGGATGATGGATGGATGGATGGATGGATGGGTTGTTGAATGGATGGATGGGTGGATGGATATATAGATAAAATGATGGATGGGTCGTTGGATGGATGGGTGGATGGATGGATGGATGGATGGATGATGGATGGATGGATATATGGATAAACTGATGGATGGGTTGTTGGATGGATGGATGGGTGGATGAATATATAGATAAATTGATGGATGGGTTGTTGGATGAATGGATGGATTGTTAGATGGATGGATGGATGGATGGATGGATGGATGGATGGATGGATGGATGGATGGATGGATGGATAGATGATGGATGGATGGATGGATGGATAAACTGATGGATGGGTTGTTGGATGAATGGATGGATAGATATATGGATAAATTGATGGATAGGTTAGATGAATGGAAAGATGGATAAATGGAGGGATTGTTAGATAAATGGATGGATAAATGGATTCTTAGATGAATTGATGGATGGATGAATGGATGGATGGATTGATATATGGATAAATGTATGGATAGGTTAGATGAATGGATAGATGGATGGATTGTTAGATGAATGGATGGATAAATGGATTCTTAGATGAATTGATGGATGAATGGATAGATGGATGGATTGTTAGATGAATGCAGGGATAAATTGATTCTTAGATGAATTTATGGATGTGTTATTAGTTGAATGGATGGATGGATATATAGATAAATTGATGAATAGGTTAGATGAATGGATAGATGGATAGATGGATGGATGAATTGTTAGATGAATGAATGGACGGAAGGAAGGATGTTTAATAGATAGATAGATGTATTAATTATGTGCTTTTGTAATTTAATTTGTTTTTATATATATATATATATGGTTATTCAGTTTTAATTTATTCTTGGTTTAGTTTTAGTCATTTTAGTTTCAACTTTTTTTATTTAATTTAGTTGGTAAGGATGTCACCATAATGTCTTAATTTTAACACATTATCATTTAATATGGCTAAATATGGGATGTATATCACCGAGTTTTCCTCCTGATTGGTGTGTGTGTTTCTCTCAGGGTCCTCCTGGTCCTCACGGGAGTCCCGGCCCAGCGGGTTTACCAGGTCCGAAGGTAAGTTCCTGTCCTGGCTCTCTCTGTCCCGTCACACAAGCTCCAGACGCTCCTCCTGTTCTAACTCACCGCTCTCAAGCGCAATAGCTCTCGCTTTCTAATAAACCATTGTTATGGTGCGTCTGTGTGACAACAAGACTTCCGAAAACGCTAGAAAGAGCCGTCAGGGAGACACTGGCAGTTTGATCTTGTAGAGACGAGAGGAAAATATATATGTGAACGCTCAGAATTAAGGCCATAAGACAATAAGACTTTGCGATGTGTATGCAAAAGTCCGCGCCTTATAAAGGCTAGAAAACAAGGCACACCTGAAGTGAATCAGCAAGGTGCGCGGGCCCAAAAAATTTGGGTGGGAACTAATACTCGGCCGATAGTTCCCACTGCTGTCGGTTGGAGAGAGACACAGAAGCACCGGTGGTGACAATCTGTTCTCTAGGTATCATATTGTTATAGTTTTTGTTGACATTTAGGATTGTATATATATATATATATATATGAAATATTTTATTTTATTTAAAGTGATGAAAGAGTGTTTAATGATTTAGTGGTTTTAGGATTATTAATAACCCTGCTGTGTGGTAGAGTGATGTGTGAGGTTCAGTCATGTTCAGGAAAAAGGTTGTGTTGATGTCTTCATAGTGAACAGTTCTATGTTTGTAATTGATATTCATTCAAAAAACAAGCTGTTCTCTCTTCAGAGCTGTCAGGTAATGCTGATGAAATTCATGAAGGTATTTGTTCACAGCTCTAGTTAGTGAGAATAAGGCAGATGTGGTTAAAGATCTGGTGACTGAAGGGTTGCCGGTTCAAACTCCTCAAAGGTTCATCTGTGACCTTTAACCCATGTGCTCTTGATAAAGATGATAAACTCAGCTTGCTGTGTGTGTGTGTTCAACTGATATTATGTCATGTTGTGGGGACCAATTGTCTCCACAAAGATAGAAATAGCAGTAAATGTTGACCTTGTGGGGACATTTGTTAGGTCCCCATGAGGAAACAAGCTTATAAATCACACAGATTTTTTGGAAAATCTAAAAATATCTGTATTTTCTTGTAAGGGGTAGGTTTAGGTGTAGGGTCAGTGCAGGGCTATACCACATACAGTCTGTAGACTGACTGTACACGTCGGTCATAGAACCGTGTGTCAGTGAGAATCTTCAGCCCTGATGATGATTTTATGATTTTAAAAAAATTTGGATAGTTTTCAAATATTTAATATATTAAAGCTTTGGTTTTTAGTTTAATATTTAGACTTATTTTTTCATTTTAATAAAAAAAATTACATGTTATAAGTGTGCATGTTTATTAGTTTTTGAATTTAAAAATATCATTTTAATTTTTTGTAATTGTATTTTTTTTCCATCCTTTTTTTTAGTTTTTTCTTCTTTTTTGATTTATTTGTATTTTAGCTTTTGTGTAAATATTTTTTTGAATCATCTTTATAATATTTTGCTTTCATTTTGTTTGAACTTTTAGTCATTTTATGTGGTTTTGGCATTTTTTAATGTTTACTTTTGAAAACGTTTCCATTCTTACAGTGAGTTTGTTTTCCTGTTTTATTTATTTTTAGCTTTAGTTTCTATTACTATTTTAATCAGCTTATATTTTGTATTCTCATATGTTCAGTTCATTCATTTATTGTAATTGTAGTAATTATGTTATGTTTTGTTTTTGACTTTAGCTCTCTCTCTATATGTATATATATATTATTTCAGTTTTAGTTTTTAGTTATGTTATTAAGCTGTATTTACGTCTCTGATTTGAACATGTGTAGCTCTGTACTGGACGTGTGTTTTATTGCGAGGGAAGTGATGTGGCTCATAAAGTCTGTGAGGTTGTTAGCGTCGAGCACAGACTCGTGTGGATGTGGTTTATTTACCACGGCAGATGTCTGTGGCTTTCACACACTCGCTCTCACCCCTAAACACAGCCTATAGTTTCACACAGCAGAGACGCTGCTTACGACAAATATCTTGATTCATAATTCATGTTCAGAAATAAAAATGTGGGTGGAACATTTAATTTTAGGTGAATTTGATGAGTATTGTAATTACGGTCTTCAGTAACAGTATATTGTTTATTATAAACGTTGGGTTTTCTCCTGAAGCCCTCAGGCAGTCGTTCTTATACAAGCTGATTTAACTTAACTGATTTAACTTAAAATAAAAAAAACAAGAATTAAAATAGCCTAAAACAAATCAAATTAAGATATTTCTGATTGCAATTATTGCGTTTTGGCATATACAGTCAAGAACAAAAATATTGGCACTCTTGGTAAATATGATTAAAGAAGGCTGTGAAAATTAATCTGCATTGTTAATCCTTTTGATCTTTTATTATCACAAAAATCTAACCTTTTATTGGATAATTAGAATTTAACCAAAATTAATTAATCTTATGACATGAATTAAAAAAAAAAACATTTTCCTAATTGTAAAAAGTTTATTTATAGACCTGGAAAAGTCTCAAAGAATTATAAGAATTCTGTAATGTGATAATGTAAATGAAATAAAGAAAAAAATATATTTTTCTCATTATAAAAGTTTGTAATTTAATAAAAATTGTGTACCCTAATGATGTAAATTAATAAAATTACCTTTTTAAAAAAGAATATACACTTCTAAAAAAAATTTTTTTTATCTTCAAGTCAGGTAATATAATAAAAAATTGCATATTTTTTTTATATAATATTTATATACATTTCCAGGCCAGAATAACAAACATATCTAAAGTCACAGGGTAATGTTGTTGTGGATATCTGCAGGGCCTTAGGAGACATGTTTATTTACCAGACAGACTCCTTCTGCTCTGTTTTGAAGAAACAAAAGAGATCTTGTTTGTGTTTTTTCCATTTACCATTAATCTGAATGCTTGACTTTCATAATCAAGTGCCAAATACGCCAGTCTGATTTTCCCATTCAGGACAAAGTGTTCATGTCCATTTAGAGCTGACCTCGAGTGGGCAGCAGGGTCGAGTGCTGCAGATATCATCACCGATCTCAGCCGGGGGCTGGAAACTGTAAAGTAGCCCACAGATGAGTCATGTGTCTGCTGGGATCTAGAGAAACAAGACAGAGCTTTATATCCCTGCTTAAGACTTCAGGGATAAGATGGGCTTCACAGGTTTGAGAGGTTCGGCCGGGACCTGAACGCAGCTCGTCATTTGGTTTTTCAGTCTGATCGGTTTACTTTAGTGAAGAGGTGCTTCGCAGGCGTCAGATCCGGACTTTCTAGTGTTGATTGGCAGCAATTGTGTTTCCATGAAACTGCTGGTCTTAAGGATTAATTCCTTAAGTCACTTTCATTCAGGCCTGAATGGATTTAGAGTTGATTGACATGCCAAATTTGGTCCATACCTTGAGCCTTTTTTCCCCATTAAACTTCCAGTGACTCTCTTTAGAGTTAGATGCATTTTAAATGTAATTAAAAAATATTCTGTAATGCAAAAACATGCTCTTGTGCAGTTAGTTGAATCCACAAAATCAGGGGCCAGCTGCATTAAACTTAGCCTTCATGTTAAGCCTTAAGTGTCTTAAGAGCTACTCTGACCAACTAGCAGTTAGCCAATTGTAATTGGTTTTATTTTTTGTATTTACCTTAGACTAATATAAATTTTTATGTAAACGAATAAAAAAAAAACTGTGACCAGTCTTGAAGAAGAATTTAGCTGACTAGTCGTCACCTTTTATGCAGCCGGCCCAGATCTAATTAATAAATCAATGAGTGATTATGAATGGGTTGTTGATCAGTGATTGATGGCTGGTCTGTGCTATTTTCTCAATATTGCGAATGGAAAGATTATTTATTAATGTGATGTATAAATTTCAATTTCGATAAATGAACCCTTGCGACTGGTTTTGTAGTCCGAGGTCACAAATATCAATGGCCCAATATGCATGCGGACAAAATTGTTGGGACCCTTCGGTCAATGAAAGAAAAACTCAGAGTGGTCACAGAAATAACTTTAATATGACAAAAATAATAATAAAAAAATTCTATAAATATTAGCCAATGAAAGTAAGACATTGCTTTTCTGCCATGCTTCAACTGAATTATTTAAAAAAATAAACTCATGGAACATGCCTGGACAAAAATGATGGTACCCCTAGAAAAGACTGAAAATAATGTGACCAAAGGGACATGTTAATTCAACGTGTGACCACTAATTAGCATCACACGTGTCTACAATCTTGTAATCAGTCAGTGGGCCTATATGTAGGGCTCCAGGTACTCACTTAGTTGTTTGGTGACATGGTGTGTACCACACTTAACATGGACCAGAGGAAGTGAAGGAAAGAGTTGTCTCAGGAGATTAGAAAGAAAATTATAGAAAAGCATCTTAAAGGTAAAGGCTATAAGATCATCTCCAAGCAGCTAGATGTTCCTGTAACAGTTGCACATATTATTCAGAAATTTAAGATCCATGGGACTGTAGCAAACCTCCCTGGACATGGCTGCAGGAGGAAAATTGATGACAAATCAAAGAGATGGATAATCCGAATGGTCACAAAAGAGCCCAGAAAGACTTCTAAAGAGATCCAAGGTGAACTTCATGCTCAAGGAACATCATTGTCAGATTGCACCATCCGTCTCTGTTTGAGCCAAAGTGGACTACATGGGAGACGACCAAGGAGAAAACAAGCCATAAAAAAGCCAGGCTGGAATATGCCAAACTACATGTTGACAAGCCACAAAGCTTCTGGGAGAGTATCCTATGGACAGATGAGACAAAAATGGAACTTTTTGCCAAGGCACATCAGCTCTATGTTTATAGACGGAAAAATGAAGCATATCAAGAAAAGAACACTGTCCCCACTGTGAAACATGGAGGAGGCTCCATTATGTTCTGGAGCTGCTTTGCTGCATCTGGCACAGGGTGTCTTGAATCTGTGCAGGGTACAATGAAATCTCAAGACTATCAAGGGATTCTAGAGAGAAATGTGCTGGCCAGTGTCAGAAAGCTTGGTATCAGTCGCAGGTCTTGCAACAGGACAATGACCCAAAACACACAGCTAAAAACACCCAAGAATGGCTAAGAAAACATTGGACTATTCTAAAGCGGCCTTTTATGAGCCCTGACCTCAATCCTATTGAGCATCTTTGGAAGGAGCTGAAACATGCTGTCTGGAAAAGGCACCCTTCAAACCGGAAACAACTGGAGCAGTTTGCTCATGAAGAGTGGGTCAAAATACCTGCTGAGAGGTGCAGAGGTCTCTTCGTTTGATTGCCTCAAAACGATGTGCAACAAAATATAAAGTTAGGGGTACCATCATTTTTGTCTAGGCCTGTTCCATGAGTTGAAAAACAATGTCTGACTTTCATTGGTTAACATTCATAGAACTTTTATTTATTTTTACTTTTGTCAGATTTAGTTCATTTTTGTGACCATTGTGAGTTTTCTTTCATTGACCGAAGGGTACCAACAATTTTGTCCATGTGTGTATCTAATAGGTTGAACTCTGTGTAGTTCAGAGGTTTATTGTGTGTGAATACATGTAGAAAGCTCTTAAATCTCTCCAGATCCACTGTTATCACTTGCCTTAATCTGTCAGCACCAGAGAACTTGGTTTGCATGTATCTTCTTGAATTTTAGACATGCTTTGAGTTTGCGTTGACAGCTCGTTTTATGGCGTGAAAGAACATCAAACTGAATTAACATAGTGCACTTTATTTATGTACCAGGGGGCAAAAGGTGATCCTGGACTGTCTCCGGGTCAAGCGCCGGCGGGTGATAAGGTAAATGACAAACCATAGCATCTTTTCTCTCAGGGTGCTTTGAGATTTCTTTGCATTTACAGCCCTGAAACTTTAAACTACAGCAATCACTCACTGGTTTTCTGGCATTTAAAGAGATCCTTCACACGTAACTGGACATTGTTAGTTTACTCCCCCTCATGTTGCGCCAAATCTGTAGGCCAGAGTACATAACTACAGCAAACCTTGCTTTATGTTCAGCACTGAAAATGGTTGGAAAAACTGGGCTCCTAAAATGACATGGACTTGTTTCGACAGGTGTTTTATTTATTTAGGAGGTGCTGTAGGCATACTTGAAATAAAATAAAAAGTAAAATACACAAATAACACTAAGATACCTAAGATAAAAAATAAAATAAAAATCTGTATGTAATTAAAATCAAATTACTGTTGTGTTTGAAAAAAGCTATAGCTAACATAAATAAACAAGACTTGTAAACGAAATGATTGAAAATATACAGATTTAAAAATGAATATTTAATATATTTTTAAATTTATATATTTAAATTCATATACTATATATTACATCATATGTACATATATTTCATTTATATAATGTATATACATAATAAATACATATATAATATATGCATATACAAATAATAAACAGTACATAGAGATTTTCTTGTGTAAAAAAAAAAAAATTATAATAATTTGGATGTGATTAATTGTTTGACAACGCTTTTTATGATTTCTGCTCTGGAAAGACTTGTGATGTTTCAAAACAAAAGGAAATCAGTTATCGGACAAAGTTATTTTTAAAATATCGGATATCGGCAAAAAATTTTGCATTACTAAATTATACAAAATTTGTGTGTTTGCTTGATTTCCCTGAAAGAAAAACTTTGCGTCCAGGTATGACCCTCAGGTGATGAAGGACAACACTGAATTTCTTCTCTTTTATTATTTCAGGGTGAAAGAGGGCGCCTTGGTCCACAGGGTCCTAGAGGTGAATTAGGTCCAAAGGTAAGACCCTCTCTTCTACCTTACTGCCAGAGAGCACCTTTCAGATGAACTATGGTGAGATGTAGAAGCAAGGTCCCTCTGAGCAGCGGCTGGATTGGGTTACAGACCAGAATAAAGACACTGTGTGGTGTTTTTGAGGCAGGCAGAGGTCTGTTCACACTTCTCAAGACGTAGCTTTGCTCAGGGAGTCGCCATCCCCTAGGAGCCCCCGTTAGAACTTGAGAGCCGCACAGAGGTCAAGGGTTGTCTTTTAGAGGAAAGGCACTCTGCAGGGTGACACTGAACAGTCCCATGTCGCATCTTCAAAAGCGCAACCGGTGCAAGTTTTGGCTTACATAACTCAGCTAGAGAATGTGTTTTTGCAATATTTAATGTCTACGAATTGAGTCTGTGAGGGTAGTTTGTTGGGAGAAATCATGCTCTTGTTTAGGTTTGTGAGGTGAAGAGAAATAAAGGCCTTATAAAATCTTTGCAGTCTTGACTAGTAATTGTGGACCAGAGCTCGTCTTTTGCTAACAGTGGCCAATTGTAATTGGATTTTCACTTGCAATCCCGAGAACCCAGTTGAGACTGTTATTGTGTGGCTGAACTCTCAGAGAATTAATGTTCTCCGATTGGAGTTTTCGTTGGAAATGGAGGCCGTTTAGAAAGATCTCTTTACTATTTTCAGCTGGTTTTGAAAGGTTAGTTGTCGCAACCGGGGAATTGATCTGTATGGTTGGGTTTATGTATCCTGGCCTGATTCATCTAAAAGTGGGAAAACCATGGGCATCTGGAGGTGAACGCAGAATTGTTGATAGTATAGATCAAGCCATGACAGAAGTCATTGATTTGCCTCCAAAGACAAATAGCCTCCAAAGACTTAGAAGCTGATCAAATTGAGTTTGTCTTGGCTTCATTGCTGTTTTTTTGCTTTATCAGCTCATCTGAGCTGTTGGCTGTGATATCAATCCTAAAAGCTAATGAGTCATTTCTTGCACAGTTCTTGTTTACCATGAAGGCAACCGATTTATCTTCCATTATATGACTTTTCTGAGTGAAAGAGTGATACTCAATGAGATACAGTATCAATGCAGAACAGGAGCTGATTGTGAAATGTCTATAGAAGCATTGATATTATTGTCTTGACTTTCCTTGTTTTCTCGACGTCCCTCACCTCATTGCTGAATGCCGAGGTCTTTGATCTTGAGCGTGCTAAATTTAAGCAATCCGTTTAAATGCTGTTTTATAGGTCATTAGTTTCTGGAACACTCCGCTCATGAAGTAAAACGTTTAAAGAGCGTGAGCAGAAATAGTCCTGCAGGTTCAGACCAGGCCAGGTATAAATCACAGTGACCTCTGATGCATCATTGTCCTCTCGGCTGCTTCACAGAAGGCCTGAAATTTTCACCACACTTGAGCCTCTTTGCTCTGTCCGAGACACAGCGCCACCTGCTGGCAAACACATGTCAGTACCTCTATCAAATTAGGCTTTTTAAAATCAAAATATTCAGAGATATATTTGCTGATAACTGACTTTAGGATTGCATTGTTGTGCTTCAGTTAATTTGGCACAGATCAGTTCCAGCGCACGAGAAATGTTTGGAGGTGAGGTTTTCTGACCTCCTCTCCCCGTCTCACTGTTGTGACTTGTCTTTCTTTCATGGGCTCGAGCTGGAGCTGTCAGACAGGGAAGGCTTTAAAGGGTTTTGACAGTTCTGTGGAAATTCTTAAGGGCTATTAGTCTTATCTGAGGCCACTGGGACTTTAGGCAACAAAATCCCCAGAAATGTCAAAAAGATAGTACAAGTCTCTCTGTTTTCCCTTGTTCTTAACACTGTAGGGAAATGAGAAAATTCTTTGCTTTGTGTTCTTACCGGCATTCTGTAAAAGAGACTTGTTGTAATCTGCTTTAATTTCTTTGCAGGGTCCCAAAGGCTATCTAGGACCAGCAGGTCTGCCCGGAGAACAGGTGAGCTGATGAAAGGCATCTCAGGTGGATGTCAGTCTGTTTGTGAGGTCCTCACATTGACATTTTCGACTGCTGCTTCAGTCAGGCTGTACTTCAGCTGTAGTCAGACCCCAAGCCATATTTAACTAGGCATGTTTTCGAAGTCAAGCATCACTTTTATTATTGCTAATTGTTACAGATAAATTGGGCAATTTTCAGAGACTCAACAAATATTCTTATATTAACTCCAATGGCTATCTTTGAGTAAAAAGTGTACATGCATTATTTCTGGTGTAACAATAGATTTGTTAAATAAACTGCAGATTCCAAGTTATTTTGAGTGTTTTAGTGCATTGCTGAGAAAAAACATTTTCATCTTTGATCCAATTGCATGTATATTACTCATCCTGTAAGCAAGATCTTAGCAATAAAGCAATACTTCAGATTTGTATCATTCAGATGCAACTTTTGCTCTGTTGTGTCACCATCTATCAGATTTTCCTCAATAGATGGAGCTGAAAGTTAGTTTCAAACATCCTAACGTTTTTGCATGATATTTAATCTCCCTTTCACACAGCAGCCATCCTGTTGCACATATTTTGCCTGTACAATCGCCTTTAATTCTCTCTCCATCCTTGCCTACATGTTTGACATGGCATTAAACAGATCTATGAGTTGTACCTTTGTACCTCAATAACCAAGTCCGGAAGGTTTGGAACTCAATACATGGAAAGTTTCATTCAGTCACAAAGCGCAGTCTTTATATGCAGTCATCTGATGCAAAGATGATCCGCGCTGGAGTCGTGCAGCGGAGAGGAGCCGCCGTCTGGACTTCAGCCAGGGTCAGGCCGTGGAGAGCCGGTCCGGCCCGTGGATGCTTTGAGAGAGAGATGCCACAGGGAACAATAGTGGCTCTATTCGTCCGCTGGCAGCCGCTCTCATCTCTCATTCACGTTTTTCTTTCTTTTCTCCTCAGGGTTTGCCAGGATTGCCGGGCGTACCTGGGGCGACAGGTTACCCTGGCAGGCAGGTGCAGTGACCAATATCTACTAAAAAACAACAAAAAAGGCTTTTCGATACTGTGTTTGAAATATTAAACTTCTAAATTGAACTCTTTTATCAGGCAGCTGTTTGGAATGTACTGTGTAGTATACTGTGTGTTGCCAAGTATTTTAGTAGTATGTGAAATAATACACAAAATGCAACACTTAACACTACATGAACAAACAAAGTGCTGCTGAAGTGAGGAAAAAACTTTTGAAGATTTTGAATTCATGTGCAATAACATAAACACTTGCATTTTAGATGTTTTCTTTCCACTAGTCTGAGTCAAACAGAGAATCACGGATGATGGCAGTCCATTCATCACACTTTCAATGGGTGGTCGAGTGCATTGCATTGTGGCATAAACTATTCAGTGCAGTGTGGTTTACATATTTTGCATACTGCAAATACAGCAATTTAATATTCTTTAGTACGGCAGTGTTCCATTCAGCTGCAGTATAACCTAATACTTTTTCTTTTTTTTTTTTTTTAATATACTTTATATAATGTATCTTACTCTTATGACACTGTTGAAAAGCACACACATTTTCCCTACTTAGGATTTTTTTCCTTATGCAAATAATTATTTCATGTTGATTTTTTGATGAAATATGGCCTTGATAAGTTTTTGCCAGGTTTCAAGATGTGTGTATTTGTCTTACTATAAATGTAAATGTGCTTAATGTTTTTTTTTGCAGGGATCTGCAGGACCAGAGGGAAACCCTGGACCTAAAGGTGTCAATGTACGTACAGCAGTCATCTCTAAATCTTTTATTACTGTTATCCTCTAAGCTGTTGTGTCTCAGTAGTGAGTCAACATCTGACTACTGCATCTCAGAGATGTTGCTTGTTTCAGAAATGGCTTTCAACATCTGGCAGTGTGCCGCAACACAGGAATGTGCAAAGATGGGAGGAGGGCTGTTTCTTTCATCTTTGACCGATAGTACATGTGATCTCACTTAACAAGAAAGAAGAACAGCACATATAGTGCTCCGTGCACCTACAGCAAACGAAAACACTGGCTCTGAATAATTTGTGTCCAGTTCGTTAAACGTAGAAAACATAAGGTTATCATAACCTGATGCTGACAGGATTGTCTTGTTCTGCGTATTATTGAAGTAAGCTGTGAGCTCCATTGCTGTATGTAAATTACTGTGATTAAGAGCAATATAAAAGTTTTGAAAGGTGACTGATGAAAAGAGGCCTGTTTCTGTAACTAGTTTTAGCAAGTTTTTGTAATCAAAATAAAGCAAGCGGCAGTTATGTGACCAAACAAACCAATGGTATAAATATTGTAAGTGGATTTGTTCAGTCATAGTTAAGAGGAGATTTTTGGCTTTCATAGTTTTTCTTGTCCAGTTGGTGACTTGCACCAATTTTCATTCCAATGAGCCAAAACATTTCAAAGATATGGCCTTGCCTTTTGTTCGTTGCCATTGAATTTCCTAGTGCATTACTGCACGTGCATGCTTTGGGGCCCAAACTTAACTTCCGGTAGACATTAAAATAGAATTAATAACAACATCCAAGTTCTTCTAGAGTCCATAATTTTTTTGATAACAAGCTAAATATGTTCGCTGCAGAAATCAGATGGATTTATTGAAAATGCTAACTCATTCTCTGCCAGCAGGAGGTGCTATAAGCACGAGATACGAGAGGTTTTCTGGTAACAGCTGTAGACAAAGCAGCTCTGAGCTTACAAACACTGCCTTACATGCAGGAGGAAATGAACATGACTTCCTTCCTTCAGAAATACAGTGATATAAAACACCCACGCCTCGGTTTGATTTTTAAATGTACATTACGTGCTCATGTTTACTCAATGAAGACTTTCATGGATAATCAGTCAGTTTTGATATCGTGGCAGGTCGCCACAAATAAAAACACATGCCACAGCACAATAACCTGAGACCAACTTCATAATTACCTGCGTTTGTAGCCGACACCACTAACCAGGGGTGCGTTTCCCAAAAACATGGTTAGCCTACTATGGTCGCAAGTTCCGTCGTTCCCAGCATAGTTCAAGAATTCCGTGTTTCCTGGAAAGCACAGTTCAAAACAAACATTCGCAATCAACGTCACAAATGAACGTGGTTGGAACTTCAGCACTGGACCTGTGGTTAGAAGCATAGTTTCTTTTTAGGAAGATATATGCGCTTTGATAAATATGCTCTTGGGCATGAGAAGCAAACTAATATGCAGTACTATCTTTATCTTACGTTCTATCTAAATATAAAATGTGTTTTTAATTATGTATTATTGCACATCCATTCTAAACGCTGTTTTCGAAAAGTGCGCATGTGCATGAATGGCTATGGGAACCCCGGAGTATGACGTAAGAGGGAACCGGCGATGATTCAAATATCAAATATGATCACAATTACAGTGATCAAAAATAGTAAACTAGTTAATATGGGTCATGTTCAATACAGCAGCATCTTGGAGAGCTCTAATCAGATAAATAGCAGAAGTTTTTCCTCCACCACATGTGTATGACGTCGTTAACAATGGCCCTAGTTGTTGAACTAATATGGTTCAAACGACGGAGATGTGACAGTGTTCAGGAAACAGTCATCTGTGGATAGTTTGTTTTCAAACAATGCATCGCAATCATTTATTTATATAGCCCTTTATGCTACTACGTAGACCAAAGGACTAAACATCCAAGAAATTATAAAATAAAATGAAATACATAACATACAATGGCAAAGTCAAGAATTAAAAGCGACAGAATACAAATACGTTTTAACACGAGATTTACAAACCTCAACTGAGGATGCAGAGCTAACATCGGGGGGAGCGCATTCCACAGGCTTGATCCCTTTTTGTTTTTGTTTTAAGGCAAACAACTGAAAACAATTTTAGGGGTAAGCTAGTGTAATATGTAGAAGAAAGAGTTCTCTTTTTTTGATCTATTGGTGATGTGTGTCTGTTTTTCTGTATCAGGGCTTCATCGGACCTCCAGGAGTTGCAGGAGCACCAGGACTGGAGGGAGAGAGAGTGAGTTCCAATTCCTAGTCATACAACATTATTTCACATTAATGCAGATGACCTTTGCATCAATTGAAGCGAAGTGACATGCTGTTATTTGTTACAAAAAGTAATGTTGAATCGTCTATTAATTTGTGTGTGTTTGCAGTAATGCACTTAGAATTGATATCAATTAGGCCAGCATGCAGCGATGTGATCAAGTGGCTGAAATTTGAAGAAGATACAATGTTTCATGTTAGCATGAGACAGGTGTGATCATTTACGAACTCTGTCTCATATCAGGGTCAGACAAATCCATTTAAGCTGGTCAGTTTTCGTTTTGTCTCAATGGTATCTGTTATTTAATTTAGTACATACAGCAAATTTACATTTTTTTTATTATTTTGACATTTATGCACTTGACGCTTAAGTATTTGTACTATATAGTTCTGTATGTTTCTGCTCCTGTACACTTGCCCCCTAGACTTCCATTGGAAGTTTCTTACTGTAAAAGCACATTTCACTCATATTAAGGTACATAATAATGGATGAGTCATAATGACCACAGGCCACAGATGCTGTTTATATCCAGCAGTATTCTTTTAATATCAGCGTAATGCCGGTTTTGTCCGGACATGTTAGACTGACTAACACACATGGGCTGTTAAGGCCCGAACATTGTGTTGAGAGTTGCTTTGATTTGACAGACTCAAATTCCCAAATGAATGACATGAGCTGAAAAACACACAAGACAACAGCGCTGAGATTGATGACGCCCTCCGGCTCAGTGTGATCAATGTGTGTCAGATCAGATTGTTTGGTAACCGCTATCGTCTCGATGTGTTCCAGGGAATACTGGGTCCTGTGGGAATCAAGGGTCCCAAAGGAAGACAGGTAAACACTCTCATTCATTAACTGTCGTCAGGGGATATTATGCAAATGAGCCAGGCATATTAATAACAGATGAAGTTACTTGTGGGTGAAGAAAATGCAAGAAAATGGACAAAGAATCTTTTCTTGTCATCTGCCAGCTGTAAAGACGTCCGCAATATCCGAGTGGAAGATGTTATGCAACATATAAAAGTCTACATTAACACAGAAACATTTCTTTACTTCTTAAAGGGGCTGTGACTGACTGATGTGCGTGTATACACACACACACACACACACGTCAGAATCTGTAAGTTACAGTACAGTAGTAATGAACCAGGATATGTTATGATTAGCACATGCCTGTATTTCATGATTATCAGCAATGGCATATTTTCTGTTGTAAATGTTTCATCTTGTGAATGTTGAGTAAATATTATGTGAAATAGGTGTTTATTTAGATTTTATGTACAACTTATTTTCACCATTATGTAATTTGACAATAAGAGAAAGTAATATTAATAATAATGAGAACTACAGCAATTATTGATTATTTATTATTGATATTTCCTCTTCAATATGTATCCTATTTAAAAAAATAATAACAATAATAAATAACAATAATAATAAATAAACTCTTTAAATATTAATTAATTAATTGTTTTTAATTAGTTTTTTTTTTAATATATTTGACATTTATTGGTTCAGCGACTACATGCTATTTTCAACCATTAAAAAAAATCATAAAATATCTTATATTCTACCATAAAATAAAACTAAAATAAATAAATAAACAACATCAATAATAACAACTATTATTATATTTATAGATAGTTGGTTGCACTTTATTTTACAGTATGTGCACTTATAATGTGCTTATAGTGTACTGAGGAACAGGAGCACAGTTGTACAAGTCTTTGGCTTTTATCCAGGTGTCTTCAGACATTTGATCAGATTCTCAGAGTAAGAGTCAACTTAAGAGTATGGGAGATGAGACTCTGATTGGTTTATTGCACGTTACGCCTAAGAACACACCTGTCACTCAGTAAGAAAATAGACACAACCCTTTTAGACTATGTGACCAGCCTTTAGACATGCACTTAGATCATAAAATAGGGTCCAAATCTTCAGACATTTTATCAGATTCTCAGAGATAGTCACTTTGAGCGTCTACAAACTCTGTAGAGCAGCTCTCGTTGGGGTATAGTGTTGGTCCCGAGAATGCCTCAAACGTATGAGTCTGCTAAATCACAAGAGCACTGGTGTGCCAGCTGGGCTCCTGCCCGCCGTCTGCAGCAGAATGATTAATCACAGGCATCTCCAGTGCAGATGAAAGCTTGCTGGAAGACGTTCAGAGGCCCCCGGGGCTTTCAAAGACACAAGCAAACATGCACACACTCTCCTGAACTGAAGCCGCTGCCATTTACAGCACACATCCTTTACAGTAACACAAACTGATTAGGAGAATAAACTTCTGTACGAGATCAGCTTCAAAGCCAGACGAGTCGGGATCTGACCTCGTGGAGAAGCGCTGTGTGTCTGATGAGAGACTGACCCAGTGTGTTTGCAGGGTGTTGTGGGCGATGCGGGCGAGCGAGGGCCACCTGGACCGGACGGGAACGAGGTACGACGCATCAACACAGTCAGCAAGGATGCACTGCATTGATCAAAAGTGCCAGTAAAGACATTTCTAATGCCATCAAAGGTTTTAATTTCCAAGTAAAGCTGTTCTTTAAAACTTTCTATTCATCGGTGAATCCAGAAAAATAAATTGCATCATTTTACAACTGTAAATTTCAGTCAAAATTTTAATCCTTCCTAAAGGATAAAAGTCATTAAAAGTCATCCGTTATGATTGTAATGACATACATTATGTAATGACATACAATTGAATGTAAAATCTTTCTGGCATGTGTAAGGCCTAACATTTGGTTTAACTGTTAAGATGTCAAATATAGTAGGGTTTCTGATAACACAATGTTAAAAAAACATAAAAAACACAGTGTTTCTGATCATGGTATAATGTATCAAAAACCTGAAAATCCTTGCAGCTGTTCTTCAGTTCAAGACAGTTTAAAGATGTCTGAAAATACTTCTACATGCAGACAAATGATCAGAGCTGTTCCTCATGAATGTGTTCTGGCTTGAGTTTCTTATGTTTCTTGTGTTTTAGGGACCTGTCGGAGGAACCGGCAGCAGTGGCTTTCCAGGCCTGAGAGTAAGCTCTTACACACACACACACACACATACAGGTATCAACAGCTTCATCATGAATAAAACACACACTTATTAAAGGAGTTGATGCTAGGACTTGATCTTTTTTGCCTGAAAATGACAATCGTTTGCACAATGCTCTGAATACAGTAAATTAGAATTGCAAAGAGCATATGCAGTAAAAATGTGAAACATACATATTCAGTGTCTTGTACTCA
>JAUCNO010001323.1:872170-889129 GCA_032353835.1 Enteromius viviparus
ACAGACTAATATTAGCGTAGTGGCCATTCTTTTTACGATGTAACGAGTACATCATGTGTTAAGGGGAGTGTTCCCGGCACCGGCTGATCTAATTAATGCAGCCTAACAATCCTTAGTGCAGTCAATCAGTTGGTATGTATGGTTATTTTAATCCTTTTAATCTATTGTTTATTTTGTTTTTTTCTTTTAGGGCCCCAGGGGTCCAGACGGCCCTCCAGGAGAGCCCGGCCCTGAGGGCGTAAAGGTACCAGTGTCCCTTGAAACCCAAAACATATACACACACAGAGAACCGTAAGAGTTATGAATGTAAAAGTTAAAATCTTAAGATCTGCGTTGCAAAAAAATTTCTTAATTCTTAAAAAATCTTTATTAGTATTTTGTGTTATTTCTAGTCTAGATGTCTGAAAATTCTTAAATCAAGATATTTTTACTTGTTTTAAGCACTTAAGGCACTTAATTTAGTTTTCTTTTTTTGTTTGTTTTTTTTCTATAGAAACCAGACTGCATATATTATGTCATTTTGTATCTACCGTAGTAAAAGTGTCTTGATTTAAGAATGTTTTAAGACAAAAATGCTGAGTAAGAAAAGCCATTATTTGCAGTGTGGGAATTAATGTCTCTGTGCCGAATATCAACTTCCTGTTTCAGGAGAAAATAGATCAGACGTGATAGAAATCTGCACTTTGCTGGTGCCTTTTACACCACTACAAAACCCAAAACAATTGCATTTATGTGATTTACGTTACAAAGCCACTGAAGGATCGTGACGCACAGACACACGTCACACATGCTTGACAGCTGGACTGCTTTTGTCTTGCAGGGTGAAAAGGGCTCTCCAGGGATAAATGGAGCTCCTGGATTCATCGTAAGTAACTCTGAACATTTGACAATTGATTCAAAATGTTCAATTCTGCTAAAAAAAAAAAAAAGTCCTTAGAAGTTAGAAGAATCTGACAAAGTCGTCATTTGTGATGTTTTGATGTGGAAAAACAGCTTCTTCATGAGGATTTAAACCCCAGATTTGGGTTGAGAGGAGATCAGAAAGTTTCATGTGTGTTTGTGTTTGTTTGTAGGGTAAAGCTGGAGCTCCAGGGAAGAGAGGAGCCGCTGGAGTGCCTGTGAGTATCAGTGGAAACATTTGGATGCTGCCATCTCTATTAAAAACACTTCATATTATTATGTACTTAATTTATGTTTTAAAAGTAAAATATTGTGTCACAAATACTAATTTACTTTTACTTTCTTTTAATACTCAAAGTGTCAACCTAATGGCATTAAAATAGTACGGTATGTTGTTAAAAAAATTATATTATTAAAACAGTACTATTAAAATAAAGAATAATATTCACTTTTAATACTCAAAAGTATTCACATTGAGTTAATTAACTATGTTGCACAAATACTATTTTTGTTTAAATAAATACTATTATTTTATTTGAACTATTATTTATTTAATTGTAAAATGCTGCCAAATACATATTTATATATTGTTTTATGAGTATTATTGTCTTTTATTGCTAAATAAAATGTTACAAATAACAAAAACATTTGAGTTATATTAAAATAGTAAAAATGTGTTGCCAAGAATGCAATTTCAATAAATGCTACTATTAAAAAATATTTTTTTTAATTTGTATTAAAATAAAGTTTGTTATTTTTGTGTAAATAAATACCACTATATTATTTAAACAATCTAACTGAAATAGTCAAATATGTGCAAATCCTATTTATTTCTTAAATAATTGTTATTATTTTGTTTTAATAATTACGTTTAGCCAGGATTGTAAAGTGGAGTCATCCCTATTTATCACACATATCGCAGGATGTTGAGATGTCTTTGGTCTGAGACCACTATGTGTGTTTTCCTGTAATAAAGTGTGAGTGTGTTTGCTGTCAGGAAGTGTGAAGTGTGTGTGGAAGTGTTTAGTATTCGCCCGGGCCTGAGGGGTTTTAATGCTCTCGAGCTCACAGCGTCCTCTAGTGGCTCACCGTGTTGATCTGTGTTTCCGGCCTCATTAAAACGCAGCGGATTCATTCAGAACTCAGATGATTTATGATGTTTAAACCGCAGGCTTCCTGTGAACAGATAATCCCTGCTTTAATGCTGCAGATGTGTGCTGATGTGATCCAGTCACACACCTGTTTAATAGCAGTCAATCAGAGCACTAGGATATGCAAATAGTGTCAGAGATGACTGGTGAATGTTGAGAGACTGTTGGCAGCTCATTCAACAGAAAATTATACGCTGGTATGCAATATGTTTTAGAAAAAAAACCTCTTCTGCTCACCCAGGCTACATTTATTTGATTTAAAAACAAATCTATGTTAATGGAATTCAAAATAAGCATACTTTGTCTAAATGTAATCCTGTGAGCATGAATTTTGCATCATAAATTATCATCATTATTACAGTGTTGTTTGCCTGATCTTTTGGAAATCAGTATGCTGGTATGGCTAAAATATGTGAAATAAAAAATAAGTTACCAAAATGTTTTATTTTTACTTAAATGCTGTGAAAACTAATATTATTAATTCTGAATACTTAAATACTATTTAACATTGTATTTAAAAGTATTAAAATAGCCAAATAAAATGGTAACATATGTTCATATATGTAAAATATAATAATAATTATTATTATTATTGGGAGAATTATTACTATTATTTATATTAAAATAGTATGAATTTTGCCAAAATGTGTTTGTTTTGACAAAAATAAATATTTACTATTATTTGAATGATACATTTTTTTGTCAAAAATAGTTTTATTTAAATAAATATTATATTTTAATACTCTGTTACTACAATTGTCTTATTTAAATGGTAAAATCTTTTGCCAAAACAATTATAAAAATTGTAAAATGTTTTGACAAAAAAATTGTTTGTTTAAATGAATACTATTATATTGTAATATTCAAGATTTTAAACCAAGTTCATGCCTTAGAAATGCATTTATTTGCTTGAATGTGACGCCTGTAAAGTAAAGTTACATTTGAGAGGGGCACATATGGAAGCGTTTATGACTGTAAATGCATCTTTGTGTAAGTCATATTTATTGCTGGAAAATAAAGTGCTTATGACTTTTGATGAATAGGGTGATAAAAGATTTGCCGTTGATGTTATTAAAGCGCTACAGCACTTGCAGTATCAGCAGAGTATTGTTCAAACAGCCATTGAGCGTCTCTGTGGTGGAAACAGTGAGATTTTCTCTGATAAGACAGGTGAACATAAAGCCAGCGGGTCCTGTTTCTGATAAAAAGAGAAAGAAAAATAGATGAAAATTAGGGCAGAAAGTCCCTGCTGGATTACGGCTCATGGTTACATTTCCATCATAGAAACAAATACAAACTCAGACGTTTCCATTCTGTAAAGTAATGTTTTACTAAAAAAATCACAAAATGTGTTTAACAAATCACTAATAATTTAGAGGCTTCTTTGGACAATAGCTTGTGACTTTTGAGCACCTGTGTTAATATTTGTTTACTTGCATTGATCAGATTTGTCTCCTAAAATTCCTTTGGAGAAATCAAATCAATGAGGCAACTCCAAACATGCAAATTATAGACATAACATTTTTGGTTGTTGATTTTTTTTTTTACTTTCTGTGAGTCGGTTGATTTCAAGTATCTGAATCACATGTAATTGTGTGTGTGTGTTTTGCAGGGTAAGGCAGGTCCTCCTGGAAGCACTGGTGAAAAAGGTCCTCCAGGTGAACCTGTGAGTATTACGGCACATAATACAGTGAGTGGCATGAGCCCCATTTACAAAAAAGCCTGTTCTTGTATAGAAAATCAATTAAAAATACGTATTATGTTACTGAAGCAGGGGTTGGGGGGGCACATGTAGTTTCTATGTGGAATTTGAAGATATATGAAGGGAAACACAGCCTTCTGAATGACCATGGAATATTGAGATATGTAGCCACAAGCATCTGGGTGAAGGAGACCCAGGGCAGGAGGACCCAGGGTTCGCCGGAGGGAACAATCTCAGGGAAATCGCGCACAGATCCCGTAGGATTTGCGCAGCAAGCTGACACCAGCCGGCCTCCTGCTCACCTGATGTCTAACTTAAGATACGCGAAGGACACAGGCTCGACACGGAGATCATAGAACCCAGCCCGCAGCTCTAGAAATATCTGCTACAGAGTCGCCATGAACCATTGCATAGGATGAGGCAACACTCCGTGTAGAGTGGGCTCTAACATCTTAAGGGCACTGCTTTCCCTGGTATATATATGCCAGGGAGATGGTGTCTACCACCCAATGGGCCAACCTCTGTTTGGAGACAGCATTTCCTTTCTGCTGACCTCCATAGCAGACAAAGAGCTGGTCGGAGCGTCTGAAGCTCCGGGTGCAGTCCATGTATATTTGCAATGTGTGAATGGGACACAGCAACTCTTAGGCCAGGTCTGCTTTCTCCTGGGGCAGAGCTTGCAGGTTCACTACCTGATCGCGTAAAGGCGCACATATCCACGTCTGATCACCATGCCCTCGGCAACAGGAAGGCAGAGGCTGGACACCTTGGTGGTAGTATCTGTGCGGGGCAAAATGTGTTTGACTGGACTGCCGAGAACTACTGGGCAAAGACCTTGACAGTGTTGCCGAATAGGCCAGCTTCAGACAGGGATCGTCGAGAAAGCAAGCTTTGTGACGTCTGCCATCTGAGCCAGGTTCAGCCATAGGTGCCGCTCCTGGACCACAACCGTGGACATCACCTCTCCAAAGGGATCGCGCCATAACCTTCATCACCTGGAAGGCGAAGTTGGTCGCAGCACGTAGTTCCTGCATAACCCCCTTGGTCAGGACCACCCTCTTGCAGTTGTTTCAACGCCTTGGCCTGATAGACCTGCAGGGTGGCCATGACGTGCAGGTCGGTGGCAACTGGCCCGCAGCATGGTAAGCTCTACCCGCGAGAGTGGGCGAGAGCTGACATGCCTTGAAGGGCAAACGCGTCTGACACCGCCAGGTAGAGGCAGATATCTTCGCCCCGCCATCGAGAGTAGGCACAGGGGGGGAATGCGGCAATGCTGCGGTCCTTGTCTCCAGAAACCAATCATCCAGCCTTGAAGGATCAGACAAGGGCACCCTGGGCACCTCCAATCCAATCCCCTCGGCAGCTCGGTGGATCATAGCTGACAGTTCAGCGTCCGCCACACTAGCCAACTCTCCCTCTGATGCTGCAGTAGACATCTTCCTCTCCTGGGGCGCACTGAAGGAGAGGCTCGGGTGGTGCCGAAATTTTATGGCCAGCAGCATCTGAACAGTCACCATGAGGTCCCCCAGAAGCACACAGCTGGACAGACATACCGGGAGTATGTCCGCCAGCAAATAAGAAATTTATCTTTTCCGGTCCCGGTTTGCCCAGGGAGGATCTTTGCAGCACAACTGTGCACTCTGTGACTGGTCTCGCTGGAATTCTGAGGCTGGTCATTGTCTCTAAAAATGTACGTTGTAAATAAACAAACAAAAATTATGATCTGAAGGATTCTTGTGTGTGCTGCACATTGTGTTCATATGTCTAGCAGTGTGCTAACGCTTCAGAAATGTGCTGTGTATAGTCTCAGCAAGCATGCATGATGTGACTCGTTAATGCATCTTTCTTGTGCAACACATGTAAGTCATGGTGTAAAGACCTCCGAGGGTTTGTGAGGCGTTTATACTTCATTGAGCGTGAGTGTTGGTGTCATTACGTCTAAATGTAATCAGCCGCTTTGTCAGCAGATGAAAGATTTTAACAGCGTCTCTGGAACGGGTTTGTGTTTCCAGTCTTTGATGTAGTCTGCATCTCAATGTCCTCGTGTTGACACACGCTTACGCACACATTTAAACTTGCATCCACACTTTTATGCTGTTCACGTGTGCTTTAAAACATACACCGAGAAATTCAGCTCTAACCAGGCGTAATTTTAAGATCTCTTCACATCCTGTGCCAAAGGCGATTCATGTAAATCTCATTTATAATATCAAAACAAGCCTGTTTATGGGAAAAAGTGTTTGAATTGTGCATGACTTCATATTTATTTCATGTTTATTTGATTGAATAGGGCTCCAGAGGCCCTCCGGGGGACCCGGGACCAGATGGAGAGCAAGGTCACGAGGTACTTCCTGAAAGAAAATTAACTTGTGTACAATAGATTTCTTCTGTGTTCAATTATGCAACATGCAACTTAAACAAGGGATAATTCAGTACAGTGCAGGGTTGTATAATAATGAACCCAATATACTTGATTGTATAATATGAGCACCGGAAGGAGTGTAAAACATCACAGTAAACCCTGTCAATAATAGCACATTTTAATTTTTTAGTAATTTAATTATTGCAGGTTATATCATTTAGCTTTATTTCTGTGTTTCAAGCACACGTTATTTTGACTTCTTGTTCTCCGCTTGTGTTTTTTCCTCTTTTGTGCATGAACAGGGACCTCCAGGACCTGAAGGAGAGCAGGGGCCTGTGGGTGAGCCCGGAATCAAGGTGAGGCAAAAAACCTGTAAAGCCTGACATGAAACAATAGACATGAAGTAGAACAGATGATTAAAATGTTAAAATAAATAATGTGTTTATTGTAGAGTTTTATATACAGCAGCAGACTTATGGTTCATATAGTCTTATATAGTTATAATGTGGAGGAAAAACAATTCAGTTCTATTTAGAAGAGCAAAGCAAAAATACACCTTTTGGTGCAGATGCATATAAAAGTAAGACAAAATTCTGCTGCTTGTAAAGTGACATTTTATAACAGTAGAGCACAATACTGACAGACATCTAAGTATCAGTTGTAGCTCTATATCTCCAGTAATATGTCTTAGTAAGATGAGATTGAAATTATCCAGACACATAACTCAATGCTGACTCAGAGTTGAAGAAGTAAAGGCTCCTCAGAAGATGTGAGATGTTTTGGAGGCCTGTGAAGATCATTGCTCCACCAAGGAACAGTGAAAGAAAAGCTCCTCAAAAGATCCTGATGATCAAATATGAGACACGTGGGATTTAAAAATAAATAAACAAATGATTGAAAAGCTTAAGGAAAGCTGAGCTGCATCAGTCCAGTAAGACTGATGCAATCTGGAGATATTACTGAACCTATTCTTACTTGATAAATATTAGTAATGATTTGACAGCAACAAGACACGTGAGGCATGAGCTGAAGGAGGACGTTTCTACAATTATTCACAAAAAGTATGATACAGAATACTTTATAAGGTTAAAGACATCCAGAAATACTTCTAATGTTGTGAAACACAGAAAGAGACATTAAGCAGAATGTCCAAGCTGCTGTTTACAATGAAATGCATTGCAAATGGAAGATTTTTACTGACAAGCTCCAATAATAACAGCAGTATTAAAGCAAGAACTGTTGGCATTTGCAGCTGTCTTTCTGTCTTTTTCCAGGGTGAAATGGGGCCTGTCGGAGAGGAGGGTGAACTGGGCCAACCGGGCATCAGAGTGAGTTCCTGCTCCAGAACCTTCAAGTGAACGTGATCCATCAGTGTATTTTCATTGCTTTAACTGACGTGAGCCAACAGTGTCAATAATCTGACAGAAGGACCCTCTGGCTCACACACACTGGACGTCTTTGTCTCTGGTTCCTCAATTATTCAAGCAATTCTCAGTGTTTGTTATTGGATATTATGACATCGGGAGCTGCGTCCTACCCTAGCGAATTTCATGAAACCTGTCATGCATTTTTCCGGCTTGTATTTCACCCCAAAATAAATCGTAAATTTCATTTTCAGTACTGCAGTGTGGAAAAGAAATTGTATATGCCATTCAAACTGTAAAATGTTTATTTGCAATCTTGATAATATTGCAATCAGATATGCTGATTTAGTAATACAAATACAAATGTCTGTAATAATTAATAGGAAAAACAAATGAGCACATTTCAGTTGCAATTTTAGCTGGTTTTTGGTATGATGAATCCCATGATGCTTTTCCCCGTCTTACATGTTACTGTTTGTCTTAGGGTCCTCCAGGGCCACCTGGAGAGGACGGGCATCAAGGGAAGGACGGACCAAAGGTGAGGCTCCAGATTAAGTTTCCTACCTGCATTTACATTAATGCATTTATCTAAAATGATTGCACTGTGTTTATACATATTACTATTATGCATTTCATGGAAATCAAATCCATGACCCAGCATTGCTAGCACCAATGCTGAGCTACAGGAGTGCTTTTTACAAGTTTATTTTGGTTTTTGAGAAAAATTAAAACTTTAGTACTTAAGCTTTTTTTGTAAGAGCCATTATGAATGTTGTAATTCTGTGTTTTGACCACGGGGTGGAGTGTGTGCCATGACGGGTACATAGTTAAGAGCAAGAGAGAACAGGTGTGTAGGAGAGGGAAGCACAAATTTTTTTGACCGTATCTTTGGCGTGCGGAGGCATCCAATGGCATTTGAGTTAAAATGATCTACGATCATCTAATGATCTATACGAACTGATAAATAAACCTGATAAAGCAGTATTTGGAGGGCTAACGTAAGTTTATTTGTTTGTGCCTTGCGCATCAAAAACTACCCTATAACACCTCAAGTGACAAAAAAGAAGTTTATGTCCCTACATTTTTATTTATTTATTATTTTATTTTAAATCATTTATTTATGTACTATTGTTAATCTATTTTTGCGAATTTTCGCAAGAAATGCTCAATGTATTGTTGTCTCATAAACCATTTTCTCAATTAAGATTTGTTTTT
The DNA here is from genome assembly GCA_032353835.1 of Enteromius viviparus. NCBI lineage: Eukaryota > Metazoa > Chordata > Actinopteri > Cypriniformes > Cyprinidae > Enteromius > Enteromius viviparus. The sequence continues at coordinate 880,865 of JAUCNO010001323.1, forward strand.
ATCCTGTTATAACTCTCAGGGTGAGCCAGGCCACCGAGGACCAATGGGAGAAGCCGGAGAAAGGGGCGAGATTGGTGACTCTGGCCCAATAGGACCTCCTGGAGATCCTGGGAAAAAGGGCTTCCCGGTGAGGGATGAAAGAGTGATGGAGTGAATCTAATTCGTTTTTGTCATTTCATTGTGTATAGTGGACAAAATCTCTCCAAACTCTTTAGATCATGCAAGTGTATTTTGATGAAGATGGAATTTGATGATGATTTTGAGTCTCAAAATTTGTTCTGGTATGTAAAGTTAAAGCAGATGCTTCCTCTACAGGGACCTGAAGGCAAACAGGGTCTTCCAGGTAACCGTGGACGTCCAGGAAAGAAGGTAACCGAAACTTGTGAATTAAAATAGATTATGATAACTAATTTAAATTGATTAGCATTCAAACAATACATGGAACTATTTCAGTATAATTGCACGAAGAAAAAACAGTCTTTACAATCGGCAGTACTGTGTCAGAAATAAAACAGACCTAGAATAGAGCCCTGTGGAACTCCTTTTTACTTTGGTTTATTTGGGACGCATTCTGCTCTGTATTTTCACAATACAGTCAATTTTTCTTGTCATTCTCACTTGTCAACCAGTCCTGCTCATCTATATTTTCATCTTACTCTTTAATAGGGTGAAAAGGGGCTGTCAGGTCACTTGGGAGAAATGGGCTCTTCTGGGGAAATCGGACAGACGGGGGAGAGAGGACTCAAAGGTGCTCGAGGAACCAGAGGACCCACAGTTAGTGTGCTTTCTCCTTTCATGTATCCCTTCACTCTTTAGAGAAGTAGAGAAATGGCTGTGCATATCCGAAAGACACCTTAACTCAATCATTATCATAAAGGGACTGCAATAGCATTGCAAAACAATGCAGTATGAATGATTGAGAGAATGAACGGGGAAATTTCGCCGTGTTCTGAAGCCTGAGCCTACGACTTTAGAAGTATGCAGTTGTATATGATTTCACCACTAGGGGAGCCCTAGACTATATTGTATTATGAGTAACTGCTGCTTTTTTGCCACACAATTACAGTACAAATCTGATTGGTTCGGACATGTTAGTGGGTTAGTTATTAGGTATTAAAAATTCGTACTATTATTTCTGTGTGAGCTGAAACGGTGAGTTACAATAACGTAATGATTTGCTAACATGCTGAGAACGGGTTTTATTTTTAAAACTCCCTGCTTTTACAAGCTCAATTAAGGCATGTGTAAACATTCGCAGTATTTGGAATTGAACCAAAGCTTTTTGATGGGATTTACACTAATGCCATTAGAGATACTAAAGGGACTAATCCGCTTTTCTTGTACAATGCAGTTAAGCGCCTGCTGATTTGGTGGTTTTATGCCGGATTTTATAAGCAGAGAAATGTCTGGGATTGTTTTATTTTGCCCCTGCTTTTTCCTCAGGGTTTAACGACATCATTGACATGTAAAAACAAGTGTAGTTAGGGAAACTTAGTGTCTTGTTTTCATAAGCAAATGGTTTTCCAAGAAGTTATAATGGGATGAGCAGCAGGAGTCATTTTTTAAGACTCTGTCCAATAATGTGTTTTTCAGAACAGGAAACTCGGGTTATATTTAGCAGGTTATTTGTTGAGATACGACGAGTATGACACAAAACACAAGCTAACGTACATGAGTGTGTTTTGTTCATTACCTTTTAGGGTCGACCAGGAGTTATGGGACCTCAGGGAGAGCCAGGACTTCAAGGTTACACAGTGAGTTTAATGCATGCAAATATATGCACTTATGAATGCTTGCAAAATCACACTCACATTTGCAAAAATATTTGTTATTATTGTTTTTGTGTACGTTTGAATGAAGGAGTCTTTTACATGATAGTTATGTAATTATCTCAAAATGTTCAAATATCTGCCAGTTATTCTGACTAGCTGGTCTATCGTTATTTTTTTAAACAATATTACATTGGATTAAACAAGGAAATCGGTTTTTTTTATCTTTATTCTCTGTTTTCTTTAACTATAGGGTCACACTGGTAAGCAAGGTCCAGCAGGCCCCCCAGGACCAAAGGGAGAAAAGGTTATTCAACATATTTTTATATTTTAAATGATAATCTCAGTCTAAATGCCATATCTGAGGTACATGTAATGCTTACAATGTTATGCAATATATGCAAGTATGCTTTTCCAAAAGCAGTAAATCACATTGTGAATGTTTCAAGAGTTTTACACAAAATTGTGTAAGAATCGGAGTTTGACTGATGTGTGTTTTCAGGGTTACCCAGGAGAAGACAGTAAAACAGCAGGACCACCCGGGCCCTTAGGTGAACCAGTAGGTCTTAATTTCCTTTTACTTCCTGTTTTTGTCTAACACCTGGACTGAAATCAGTAAACAAAGAGGCAGTTACATTTATATCGCTTTATTAAGGAAATAAGTGACCACATATCAGTGTTTGTGTGCATATAGGGCGCTCCAGGAGAGAAGGGTGAACGTGGGGAACCAGGAGATGACGGATATCAGGTTAGTGTCTCTGTAAGGAGGAATTTCATGCTTAGTCATTCCTCTTTACTAACTAGCTTAACTATCCCTTAGAACAACTGCATAGCAACACCTTAGCAACCAGACTTTGTAGCAACAAAAAATAAAACTGTAAACACTTTAACGTCAGAGTAACAGTGTCTTATTGGAACACCGGAGACACCGGATTGAGCTGGGCTGGATTCTGCAGCTCTGCAGGCCTGTTTTCATCACGAACAATCCACACTCACATTCATAACACTGTAATTTGTGTGTGTCTGTGTTTTAGGGTCACCCAGGGGTCACAGGCGCCCGCGGAGCGATCGGTCAGCAAGGATCTCCTGTAAGTCTGATGTGTGACCAACACTGCACCTCTGGTCCAAAACTGCTACTGTCCACCTACATAGACAGCAGTCAGTGCTCTGGAAATAGAGTTTGACCTTTGCAAGTCATGTGTGCTTGATGCATGTCTTTGCATCAGAACTTGCAACCAATGATGCTTTAAAAGGCTGTTCTGGTAGGCGGCTTACTAGGATTTGGAACACTGAGTTTTTGTTGCGTAACTTTCCTAATTAAGCTGCCAGAAAATTTGACGTACCAAAGCTAATGGCTGCAGTTTTTTCTCTGGTTAATTTTGGACACTGGCCACACGTCTCCGGACCAGCAGAACATCACACTGAAGTGTCTGCTTGCATAATGAAATTAAAGCACCATCTTTTCATTTTCCCCCAGGGATCTCCTGGGCGTCCTGGTGAAGCAGGACCCATAGGCGAGAAGGGAGTTCAGGTTTGTGACTAGCGCACTACTTCAATATAATATTTATGCCGTGTCCAGTTCATATGCTGTGAGCTGTTTGTGATTTTGTTTTAATGCATGAAACACCACTTACGAAAATCTTCTCAAGAAATAAGTGAAGAAATTTCTTAAGATTAATGTTAAGTGCAGTGCTTAGAAAACGTTCTCAAACAAGTTCTTAAGAACGTCTTAACTAACTGTCTTTTTGTGCTTCCTACTGATCAACCTAAAAATCATTTGGCATCGCATATTTTTAAAGCAGCATGTTTTTGAACAGTTACTGTCTCAAGTAGCAGCAATCTTTTTTATTCATGTTTGTATTTAGTCATTCGTTCGTTGTGTGAGAACAGTATGTGCCGTTATCCTTAAGATTATTCTGAAGAATTAAAATTCTACTTAAGCTTTGTGGGTTAGTTCACCAAAAATGAAAATGAGGTTGTGTTTTACTCACCCTCAAGCCATACTAGGTGTATTATTAGGAGTTATTTTAAAAATGGTCCTGGCACCTCTAAGCTCTCTCATTGCAGTGCATGAGTTCATTTAACAGTCCAAAACACATTAAATAAAGTGCTCGCAAACGTAATAAAATGTCCCTCACACAGCTCTGAGGATGCATGAAGCCCCCTGTAGCAAATCCATGCATTCTGAAAATAAATATCCATATTTCAAACGTAATAAACCCTATTTTCTGACTTCTGCTGATTGTAGTAAGGGACGATGTTCAGCTGGATGATGTGAGAACCTCTGGAAAATGTAGGAGCTTATTTTGTGTTTCTAACCAAACATAATTAGATTTATTTAAATTGAACGGAGGTCAACGGCAGGTTGTCTCTGCAGCAGAAAAACATGTTGTGTAACAGCGGCAATTCTATATTCGTTTGTCTGCTGGTTTCTTTTTGTAAATCCATCCTGGAAAGCTCCTGTAAACATTCACAGAGCCGCATTCACTCTCACAGATATCTCATTCAGATATCAGCCAAGGAACGGTATTAAAAACCTGAGCGAAACACAATCACAGTATTTGGCCACCAAGCATCTCTTTACTTCCTCTGTTATCCTCAGAGATGCTTGAATAAGAGATGATTATAGCGCTTTCTTTATCATGCCATGGAAAAAATCTTTTTAATTCACTCCAATCATTGTTAGATAACAGATTTATATAAGTGTTTTGAATAAGTGTGTGTGTGTGGGTTTTAGGGAGTCGCTGGGAAGAAAGGATCCCGAGGTCCTGCTGGAGCTCCAGGTCCTGAGGTGAGTATTTGTGTTTGCACAAATCAATCATTGAATTATCAATTATATAACACTTATTAAACAAAAACACACGGGCCTAGGTTTCATAAATATGTATCTGTCATGTGTTTCAGGGTCTGGTTGGTTTGCCGGGCACCAGAGGGACAGATGGGTATCTGGGGTCTGATGGGCTTCCTGGTCATCCTGGTTTACCGGGTCTGCCTGGATCCAAAGGACGAGCAGTGAGTGTTGTTTATTTTGAGTATTAGTTGACTAATTGTGCACTTATTAATAAACCATTTCAATTATTATAATGAGCCTATAATTGCCTGCATAGCTTGATTAGCGCTCAAACACAAACATAAAGCTCTCTACAACATACTACAGAAGTTAAAATGATGGAAAAAACAGCAAGGAGGCCGTCAGAAAGCGCATCCTGTTTGATTTCATTATTTTACAAAAGCACAATGTTTTGTTGATATTGTGAGTGCATACAAATAAGCATAGTGCTTTACACATCCACACCACACAAGTGAAAACCTTTATATGTAGAGGAATGTAGAAGAAACTGATAGTAAATTTAACAAATAATTATAGGAAAATAACAATGTGCAAACCTGACTTATGGTGTTATTTTAGTATCATTAATACACTATTATACGATTTAAAAATATATATATATAAGTATTTTTTTCTGTTTTCATTTAGTTAATTTACTATTATTACATCAGTATATTAAGTATTATTATTATTATATTAATTTGATTTGTATACTACTATAGATTACTTTTTTATTTTGAAGTAGTTTTTGCTTTCTGTCTTTTCATTTTTATTTAGTGAATATTTTAGTTGTTTTTTGAAAGTGCGTAAAGATTGCCATTTTATTTGTAGTATTTTTAGTACTTTAAAAAAAAAAATCAAAAATTACAAGTGTTTACATTTGGTATATTATATTAGGTTTTTGCGCATTAAAATTTAATTAATACTGGGCATTTTGCCTTGGCAACTAATTTAAATAGATTTGTAATATTTTATAAAAAAAAAAATATATATATATATATATATATATTTTTTTTTTTTAGTCATGCTAATACTTCAACTTAAACTAGATGCAAATTGTAAATGTGCAAGTTTTTTAGTTTATTAGTTATTATTATTAAGTATTTGTATTTGGAGAAATATTGGATTGTAGTATTATCTCCAATAAATTGCAATATCCGTATTGTTGAATGGCATGCATTATCTGTATTTTATGCAGTTTTGATATCTGAAAATACTCAAAAATCAGCACAAATGTTAGTGAAACACTGAACACAAGACAGAAAAGAGGATGTGATTTTCTTGATAATGAACAGGAAAGTCATTTCTTTCGTATGAACCAATGTGGAGAGAAATATTAGTCTCTTTAGAATAACGTGTGCTAAAGAATGGCTGTTAATCAGATGTTGCTGTAAATCAGGCTGATCTGATGTTGGTCTGATCTGATGAATGAGCTCTGCTTTCTGTGGTTGTTCTCTGCTAAGTGTTCACAGATGATTTGCTGATTCATCTGATTTTGCTGCCGTGTCTCTCATTTCTCAGCTCTTTCTTCCCGTACCATGCTGTACATGACAGCAGACGCCCATTAGACACAGCTTTAGTGTGTGTGTGTGTGTGTGTGTGTGCTTATATAACCAACAGCCATATGAGTGATGCTTTTATAACAAGCTCATTTAAATCAGTCTAACGAGGGAATACAGTGGTACCAGAGTCATGTTTGCAATGCTCTTGAGTTTATTCCGACTGATTTGCAGATGGTAGATTAATAGTGAAGTGCTGAAGAGTCTGAAATAACATGAATGGGCATCTGGGAAAGATGTAGTGATCAAAACAATAACACATGAAAACATCTGCTTCATCTGAAGCATCCTGAGATGATTTAAACCTCTAATGCTTTTTTAATGCGTTTACATTTTGATGTACTGTATTTCATAAGTTTTGGGGATTTTTAAAAATTTCGATTATTTTAGTTTTAGTTATTTTAGTACTTCAGCTTACACTAAATGAAAGGTTTAGTATAAATATTTCTAGTATTTCAGTGTAAATTGTGGCTTTGGCAGCTACATTGAATTAAATAACAACAATAATAATAATTGAAGAGCTCGTTTGCAAAAACAAATCAAACTGCATTTGGGTTGTTTTGATTAAATAATAATAATTAAAATAAATAATGCCGAGTTCAGTCGCATCACAGATCTTTTCACACTGCGTGTCTATCTGCGGTAGCATTCAGTCGCTGCTGTGTTCACACTGCATGATAGATCGGTGACGGGGGGGTTCACCTGCATGACTTTACAACAGGAAGAATCTGCGATAACTTTGTCTCACTGCCAAACACACGCGAGAAGTGACATGGAAACAACACAAGGTCAAGTGTGTAAGACCAGAGTTCTCACATGAGACTAATGGGATTAGTATTAGTAATGAGACGCTTGCCATACAAATTGCATGTGCGCTTATTTGCAACGAACCTGCTGCCCTGGAAGTTGCTCTCTCATTGGCTGTAGATAATCGGCGATGTTATTTTCAGTCAGAACACATTCACACGGCATGATTTTAAATCGCGAAAGGTTCAGATATTTTGTATGCTAAATATCTCACATCGGCGATTCTCTCAGATCGAGTCGTGAACTAGCAGTGATTTGCCTGTGATTTGCCAATCATCTGTTTTTTTGAAGAAACTGTTTTCCTGAACAGTGAATTTGTTGTTTTCTGGAGTCTCTCTCAGTGTCTGCTTCCTGTCTGTGTTTGACGTTACACTCATTAACTCCTGCTGACGGATCCCAGACTCAGCTCATGCTCTTTCCTCCTCTTTCATGTGTTTATTGTCTTGTCTTGGTTCAGGCAGATTTAGGAAGTTTTGCATCTGAAAGACATGCAAAGCCATCCATCAGCTGCTTTGTGTTTTATCTATCAATTAACAGCAGATCATTATTGTAAAATTATAGCTTGTTGCTTGCATTCTCTTGTTTGTGCAAAATGCATTTATTCTTATGCTTTTTACGAGATGTTGTCGCAGGAATTGTACTGAACAGCGTTCTGGACTCTGTACTGAGCTCTGATTGGCTTCTGCTTTGATTGACACGTGTGCAGGGTCACCGCGGTGATGTCGGTCTGGAGGGGAGGGCGGGACTTCCTGGTCCACGAGGTGAGATCGGACTTCCTGGTGTCGTTGGAGAGAGAGGGCCAGCGGGGTCAAAGGTCAAAAACTCTTTTTTACTTTGATAATGTATTATATCTTACAAACTGTGCAGTATATACTACAGTATGCACCCTTGACCCTTGACCTTTGACCTGTGCAGGGTGAGGCTGGTTTGGCAGGTGACAGAGGACCAGCGGGGACTAAAGGCATGGAGGGGGCAACCGGAGACCAGGGTGTGAAAGGAGAGCCAGGTGCCAAAGGAGAGCCGGTTAGTGTCATCATTTCTCATGTGTGTGTTTACTCAGCCTCCCATCAGCCCTCATTTTTTGAGCCATGCCCTTTTAGACCAGGGTTGTCCAAATTCGTTCCCGGAGGACCGCTGTCCTGCAAAGGCTTTTAAATAGTCTCAGTCTAGTTCTGTAGGCGACACAATCATGAGGAAGATTTGACAGTTTCTAAAAGATGACTATTGACACCTTGCACAAGGAGGGCAAGACACAAAAGGTCATTGCAGAAGAGGCTGGCTGTTCACAGAGCTCTGTGTC
>JAUCNO010001323.1:904425-929725 GCA_032353835.1 Enteromius viviparus
GGTTAAAGCTTGAAATTGTTGAATTACAGCCTCATTTACTTTTTGTTTTGGAATTCTACACATTTTAACTCTTGAGGACAATCATAGCAATAAAGTTGCACTTTTGACACTATATCTGATGTCTGCAGTCTTTTTTTAAGTACATTGAAAAAAAAAAAAAATCGAAAATCGAATCGAAACTCGAATTTTTCTTTAAAAATCGAAGATTTTTTTTTAAGGCAAAATCGCCCAGCCCTAGTATGAATATGAGTAACTTGAATTACTGTCATACTGTATAACCTACAGTTGCGTTGCTTAACTGCCATTTATAAATCCTCTTTCATACCCTCATCTCAAATTCTCGTTTTTGAATACTACGAATATGGACATTCTACTATTATAGTATGCGGTAGGCTACCCGTTCTCATATATACGCCAAATTCAATTTCGCAAGTTTGTTTTTTGTTTGGCGTACTATTCATATGCATTTTCAAGAGGCTCTGAATGGTGACATTATGCAATTCTGAGAAGAAAAAAAATGTCAGAATTGCGAAACAACTTGCTATTTCCTTTTGAAATTGTATTCAATGGTAGAAACGGCCTTCAATACATAACAACCCATTGAGAAAATGTAAAACCTAGATGCTTCTGTTGACTGATGGAATGATTGTTGACTTTGCTTTTATTAAACACCTCTCTCTCTCTCTCTCTGTTATCTTCTCAGGTGCAATAATCGAACTCAATGTGTGGTGGTGGCCGGGTCGGATGTGTTTCCCGACCCCTGTCCAGGAACCTACAAGTACCTGGAGATCCAGTATGAATGTGTGCCATACAGTGAGTAACGACACAGACACTCCATCCCAACAGTCCCACCCCCTCGCCTCTCTTGCCCCGCCCCCTTCACCTCCCCACCCTGCCCCTCAACCAGCTACAGCCATCCGCACACACAAACAGACTCAGTCACGCACACTCACAGTGCGTTCTCTCCTTCACGCACACACACACACACACACACACACACACTCTCTCTCTCTCTTTTCTAACACTCACACACACACACTCTCTCTCACACTTTAAACCGTTTTTTCCATCGACAGTGCGACGTTCCAGAGGCTGAGGGAGATTTTCACATCGGGGAGGTGCTCCGTATATAAACAAACACACGAATGCGGGGCAGATAAGCATTCAATATCCCCAGCGCTGTGCAGACTCAGCCTTTATTGGCGATCGTAAGCACACGAACACACTCGCGCGCAGTCTCACACAGTAACAAAATGACCCGAGGGTGCTTTATCTGGCATTAAACACCTTTACCTCCCTTCTGACAGACAATCAAAATGAAAATTGGGCCACGGCGAAGCCGCGAGAGCGAGGAGGCAAGCCACGTGCGTGCGTTGCACAATGGGAATGTTAACACAAACCTCAAATTTATTTCTGCCTGCACGACCCAAAGTCGCACACATGCTAATATTCCCATGGCAACGCTCGGCTTTCCGCGTCGCTCGCGAATGAGAGGCAGGGTGTGAATTTCCAGCCAGTTCGGGAGCTGGGCTCATGTGAAAATCTCCCGTCAGACGGTACCCCCCTCCTCCCCCTCATGAGCGCCGACTTTACGTGTGCAGGTGGTCCAGACGGGGCCCTGACTCAGCGGAGGGTGGGTCTGTGGGGCTTTAGGAGGGTCGTTTGGTGCTGGGGGGAAGTAAATGGGTTTTACTGTGAGCGGGAAGGGGGTTATTAACTCTAATCTATAATCCTGGGGTCAGTTTCTCTGCTCTTCCCACAGGAAATAAAGAGGATGGACTACAACCCGCCGGTCAGCTCTGCACACTAATCCTCCTTTCTCTTTCTTTCTTTTTTTTCAGCGTTCTGCTTTCTTCGTGTGCTCTTCTCATGCGTAATCACTCTTCTGACATTTTGATTTTCTCGTCCAGACTTTTGTTTTTACACAGTTGTGTTTTTGTTCTTTGTTTCTCTTTTGATTCACTTGCTGAATTCTTCTTTCTTTTCACACGTGCACACGGTCTTTAGCCTTCATCTCTTTTCGTTTCCCTTTGACATGCTTTTATTCGATCTCTACCATCACTTCCACTTTTTTTTTGTCTCTTTCTCTTTCTTTTGCAGGTTTTGGGAGGCATCCAGAAGAGTTGAGCGTTTATCTTTAAAGCTCTCCGACTCTTTCTCTTTCTCTCTTACACACACACATTTGTAGAAAATGAACAAGACTCTTCAGCCCACACTCTTTGACCACCTTTGCCCAGCGGCCGTAATCTTCAATCCGCTTCCTCACAAACACATCAAAACACACAGAGCAAATGCTATTCCTTGCGTTCCTCTTTCGGGTGCTTAGCGAGACTCAGATTTGCTTCAGAGGCAGCGCTAGTCTCTCCCTCTCTCTCAAAGACTCAATGTCTTGCTTTGTTATTTCACATTTTGAATAGTATTCTGTTGTTTTGTCTGTGTTGACAGAGCTTCGTCTCTTTTGCTTCTTTATTTTGACAATATTTTGTTTGGTGTTTTAACAGTGTTTTATTATGTCGTCTTTGCTGTTGTTACAAGTCATGTTTATTTTGTTTCATGTTTTGACAATAATTATTGGTAGTTTTGTTTATTTTGACAATTTTTTTTTATTTGATCCTTGTTTTCATTATTTTGTCGTTGTTGGTTGGTATGTATTTTAGGTAACACTTTAAAATAGATAACACTAGTTACGACTTTTCTCTCAATAAATTTTTTTTAATTTTTGCTTATTAATCTTTAGTAATGTAGTTGTTAAATTTAGGCATTGGGTAGGATTAGAGATGTATAATAAGGTCATGTAAAATAAGGAATTAATATGTGCTTGATTGGCACTAATATATGGCTAATATGCCAGTAATATGCATGCTAATAAGCAACTAATAAGTTTAACCGTAAAAAAAAAATTTGATTATCGTTTTGTTATTGTGGTTTGGATCATACAGGATCGCAATGACTTACAACACTATATCAGATTCTCTTCGGCAGGTATTTCTAATGAAATATAGTATAGGCTAGTTCGCTGCTGCTAAGTCAGTGCGTTAGCATGACATATGTTAGCGAGCAGCAGGTGAGTCACAGCTGAAACGCTTGCACTCCTCACCACTCTGCTCACCGCTTCATTTAGCCTGTCACAGTTATTTTCCTCTTCTTTTTTTTCCCCTCCTTCCTCCCCAGTCGCCATCTCTAGCATGTTGGCTTGAAATAGCGTCGAGCGCAGAGGTGAGAGGAAGCGTGATTAACTAGCTGCTGACTTGCATTTTATCGCCTCATTTTAAAAACTTTGTTTATGGTGTTTGAGGAATAGAGAGGGTGAGGAAAATTGGGACCTGATTCCTGCATGATGAAAAGTCCTCTCTTTCTGAAATGACAAAGAAGAGCCAATTATCGGGATCCTCCGTCAGTCGCGTCTCCCCTGAGGGACCGTGGGCACGGAAGGGACACGCTCCTCTCCGGGCTCCACATGTTGTTGGCTAGCGTGCCGGAATAAATAGAAACGTGCCTCAATTATATCCAGACATCACGCCCCTCGAACGCCGAACCAATTCGGCCATTTTTAATTACCGGGGGATGGTGGCATCGCTCGGGCCTCTGTGGAGATTTGTCGAGATTAATTGAATTTACTGCGCCTAATTGCTCTGATAATGCCCCATCTTTCACGGCTGCTGGAGAACATGTTCCGCGCCGTTATTGGTGTGTTTACCACTGACATATGTCCATTTGTTTGTTTATTTAATATGTAAGGATGGAGGAATAAGGGCTACTGCGTTTAAGGACGTAGCTTGGCTTGCGGCGCTTCTGACAGACTCCTGTTTGTGCGCGAGCGAGCCTCCATGATAACAGCCACACAAGACAGAACGGCGACAGATTCAGCCAAACTGTCTCACACACACACACTTAAAGACAGAGTCAGTATGCCCGCCAACACACACACACATGCTTGTCCGCGCACAACCGCGACCGCAGCCAACATGTCAAAGTCGGTTGCTGAGTGCCAGCAGGAGTCAAACTTTCTGGCCCTCATATCCACAGAGCTCAGTGTCTCCGAGGAAATGCCAAACAGGCAGCTCCGCTCCGAACAGCGGCCCATAAAGACAAACAGCAGCGCAAGGCTCAGTCAGCGGAGACTCACTCGAACTCCATACAGCCTGGGGAAATGTTGGCCAAGAAGCGTTAATGCATTCACGACCTCTGTAATACGTCCTCATTTGCTCTTGTGGCACAAATCTGTTTAGTCCAGTCGGTTGGCATCTCTCCTCGGTGTCCGGTGTCGTTCTGCGTTATATAACAAGACCGCACGTACTTGATACTCGCGCTGGCTTATCTGATAACCCTAGCCAGGTCAAGAAAAGGCAATTAGATGCGTTTAAAGGAAAGCCATCTTAGGATAGTCTTTACAATCAGCGACTTATGGGCTCAAATGGAGCAGCGGCCAATCAAACTGTCTAGTGCCTTGGTGCTTTAAGAGTAATGTCGTGGTCACGTCATGCCAGAATTACAGTAATTACAAGATGACAATTACTCTGTGCCGTTCATGTCCTTGGAATCAGACGTTATTCATTTCTATGGCAATGCACTTCCTGCCAAAACAGAGAGTGGGTGACAGTCAGCTCTTTTATGCTAAAATAAACCATATTTAATGTCTGCAATGGATTTATTTATTTATTTCTTTGTAAACGTACTGTATTATTTATAGTCATTATAATGAAATATATTAATGTAAAGCATGATTTTAAAGTAAGAAGTACATAGTCAACTTTTAAATGCACAAAATAAGCTCTTTGTTGCACAAAATAAATCATTTAATATCTGCAATTATTATTATTTTTTAACATTGTATTATTATATTATTTATATTAATTATTATATTCAATTGTATTTAATTATATTTATGTTTATTTCAAATGCCACATTATTATTATTATTATTATTATTACTACTACAGTTTAATTATATTAAGTAAAACTATAATTATGTAGAAAGAACTACAGTCATACGTAAAGCTTATGTAATATATTGTAGCATTTTTTTGTATTATTATAATTATTAATATTATTATTATTATTATTGTGGTTAACTACATTGTTATTATAATTTGAATAATGTGAATTTGCAAAAAATAATTAAAAACATATATTATTCTAATAATAATTCTCTGTGTACTACTACTACTACAATAATAATAATAATCTTCATGTTTGACATTTGAAATTATAAAATTATAAAAGGGTATTTAACAGTAACCGTAATATGTGTTTAAAAACATTTATTCAAAAGGTTTAACATGATGCAGTAATATTTGACAACCACAAAGGAAATAAATTCCACTTGTTTTATGTTATGTATGTAACATGATCAAATCCATACATTTCAAGCATAGCTGAAATACCCAAAGCTTTTGCAAATTATGAAGTACCATAATATAGTATGACTTGCCATGCGGCTGTAGCACTGCATTTCTTTTTCAGTTGTTTATATTCAGTGCACATCCTGACTGCATCTGCATGTTTTTTTTTTAGCCTCATAAAAAAAGAAGATTTTTATCCTTAGAAGGATGTAAATGTGAGAGAAAATATTTTAGTGGCATTCCAGTCCAAACTCCTCAGGAAGTGTTAAACAGTGGGAGTATGTATGAGCACTAGGTGTTTTGGTGTAATTTGGTCTTTGTGAGAGAGAGAGACGGAGAGCTTTGAAACGCTGCAGCTGAGAGTCATTAATATGTATTAGGCCTACATAATTCCTGAATCTCATGAATGTGAGTGGAGTGACATGCGCAAACAGTTTGCCGCTGGATTCGTCTCCACCTCTCGATGCCGGGGAGAAGCATGAGAAATGTAAGCGTGGAGACACGCTCTGGTGGCGATGCGAAGCACGCGGCGTCTGCTGGCTGTGCTCCTCAGGTGTGTGTTCATTAGCGCCCCTCATTATCACATGAGTAATTGATAGCATTGCTGAGACCGCTGGGCTGAGGAGGCTCAAGGGCCACCGTACTTGTTCACCGGTGACAGGCAAATAAAGCTGGAAGCCACTGAAAGAGTCAAAGCCAGTCTGCATGCTCCAGCGCTTGACGTGTTTGTAATGCGTGAGTGTTTGTGTTGGTGTGATTGTGATTGTGTGGATGACTGCCTCCTTTTCTCTGCAGGTGGAAGAGGAAACGTCAAACAGTCAATAATACTTTCTTTTTCTCCTTTTCCCCACATTTCCATCAGATTTAGGAAGAAAGCTCCTGCAGTATCGGTCACACCACTGTCATTCATAATCTTTCTTTCTTTCTTTCTTTCTTTCTTTCTTTCATGTGTCTATCAGTTGTTCCATATACTCTATCTATCTATCTATATCTATCTATCTATCTATCTATCTATCTATCTATCTATCTATCTATCTATCTATCTATCTATCTCTATCTATATTTATCCTGATCTATATCTATCCATCCAACTATCTATCCATCCAACTATCTATCCATCTATCTATCTATATCTATTTATCCATATCTATCTCTATAGTTTCACTTGTGCCTTTTTGGAACATTTGAGTTTAAGACTGTTTCAGCTATTCTGCCGTTATGAAATATTGAGGTTTTCAATTTCATTTCTATATTAGTAAATAAAACCTCATAAATAAACCATTTCTTGTTTTTTATATTTACTCTACGAATAAAATACTCAAGTTCTTTTGAAATCGGATACTTTAAAACATTTGTTCAAGTCTTATTGGAATTGGTGACTTGTAACTTGTAATGGAGTAATTTTACAAGTACACCCCCTGCCTGTAACAGACACTTTTGTTGAGAGTTACAGTGTTAGTTCATCAGAAAATAAAAATTAGCCCATTATTAACTCATCCTCAAAGTATTCTAGGTGTGTATGACTTTCCTCTTCCAGAGGAAATCATTCATTCATTAAAAATGATCCCTGCTCTGCCAAGCTTCATCATGGCACTGGGTGGATGCTTTTGTTCAACAGCCCAAAAGTAAACTTGTAGTAGAAAGAGCCCGGACCGTTTTTAATGCAGCTCCAATTAGATTCGTCTGAAGGAAGTCAGTCACACGCACCTCGGATGCTTTGAGGGTGATTAAAACATGGGCTGACTTTCTTGTTTCGGTGAACTAACACTTTAAATGCAATACAGCTGGTTCTGCTCACCGCTTCTCCTCTCCTTCCAGCATCTTGCGGTAGGCGTTGATCTCCATGTCCAGCATGAGCTTGACGTCCAGCAGGTTCTGGTACT
The DNA here is from genome assembly GCA_032353835.1 of Enteromius viviparus. NCBI lineage: Eukaryota > Metazoa > Chordata > Actinopteri > Cypriniformes > Cyprinidae > Enteromius > Enteromius viviparus. The sequence continues at coordinate 911,650 of JAUCNO010001323.1, forward strand.
CCTCCAGCTGCTCCTGCATCTGCTGCCTCACGTCAGCCATCTCCTGCTCCTTCTGAGAGAGCTGCTGCCAGTTGAGCTGTCGCTCGTGGTCCAGGGTCTGCTCCAGCTCCTGAACACGAGCCTCCAGAGCCATATTCTGAGACACATTTACAGACCCCAAACTTTGTCAACTTTATTTTAAATGAGTGTAAAATGCACACATCTGAGCTAAACCCCTCCCATCCTGCTCAGGTGAGGTCTCTACCCGTTTCTGCAGGTTGTGGATCTGAACGGATTGTGCCTCCAGTCTGAGTTTGGCTCCCGCCAGCTCTTCTCTGGTGGAAGATGCGAAGTCGCCGTTCTTCACCGCTGCCAGCTTCGCATTCTCCAGCTGCAAGAGATCAGAGCTCTGAGGAGCGTGTTCGCTGGAATAACTTGTACCATGACAGACAGACGGCACAAACTCAAGCACTTCCTGTGTGTCCAGCTACTTCCTATCGCTCACAGCTCTCCTGCTCCTCAGCTGAAACACTAGCTCACTCTGAGACACAGATGAACACTCTTCTGACCTCGACCCTTACATCCAGAGACAGGTCTTCACTAGCGCAGTCACATTTCATCACATCCAAAACAATGTGTATGTTTAGAGTATATTTATTATTAATTAAATTATTACTTTAGTATCTGTAATGTTTTTCTTTGGAAAACTTCACTTTACTACAATCCTAGTGAAGAAATTAAAAACCGCTTATGTTTTTTATAACTGAATAGAATGTGGTAAGAAACGCTTGAATTTGTGGATCAGGATTATTAATCTGCTAAGAGCTCAGCAGAAATGCTCTTCTTTGAGCGGTGAATAATATTGAGATCGGTCTGGTGGAGACTCACGCGGCTGTACCTTTGCAACAAAGGTCTTTTCCAGCTCATCTTTGTACTGTTGTATTTGAGCCTCGTGTTCTAGTCGGAGCTGCCTCATGGCCTCGGCGAGCTTCCCCTCAAACTCCCTCTGTCTGCCGCTGTCCAGCTCCAGCAGCCGGCTTTCATGACGACTGCGCATCTCTCTCAGCTCCTGCGCAGACAGACCCAGTCAGACACAGCCCTCGATCTGATCGGATCTCTCTCACACACTGACCTGCTCTCCGAGGTGCTTCTGGAAGTCCAGCTGCTCCTGGAGCGTCTGCAGCTGGTTCTCAGTGTCCACACGCCGCAGCACCTCCGAGTTCAGTTGAGTCTTCGCGCTTTGGAGCGCAGCCTCCAGCTGAGAGCAGAAGAGCAGCTCATTAACTTGAGCTTACACCAACCACTTCATAACCCGACAGCGTTCAGTCACGCAAATCAACACACAGTGCATAACTGTACATACACACACGCATATAACTGCATGGAAAATGGCACTTTATGCAATGTTCCAGTTTTGCACATAGGTTTGGTCTGAATCTTAGGATGGAACCATAGCTACTAGTGATGGAGTAATCTGCTAGTTAGTGCAGACAGTTAGTATGTGTTCTGGACTCACATTCTCTGACTGGCTCCTGAGCTCAGAAAGCTTATTCTCCAGCTGTCGGTTGGTGGCCAATAAATTGTTATAATCCGCTTCTTTGGAGTTCAGAGCGGCTTCAAGACTCCTCCAGTGTCCCACAGCCGTGGTCAGATCACTCTCCTTCTTACTATTCCTGAGACACCAGCCAATAAAGATTTTATTCATAACGCTGCACTGACAGCAATCTGAAGAAACACTTCATCATTATCTACACCCACAACAAAATCAAACAAATGTGAAGGAAAGTGTTATGAGAAATCAGTCTATAACTAATTTGATCAGAGGCCTCAATATTAAACACCAGACAGTAAAAAAGTGAGAGATCAACTTAAGCACTAAATTAAACATAACACACGACATAATTCACAAACTATTGTGATGTTTTTGCACTCTCAGACTCCAGATTTTCAAATAGTTGCATTTCAGTCAAATATTGTCCTCATCCTAACAAACCAGACATCAATGTAAATATTACTCATTCAGCTTTCATGTGAGAAATAGACCCTGGTGTTGTGGTTTTGTGCTCCATGACTGTGTTTTGAGGGTATTATTGACCTGGCGCTGAGATTGCGGTGCTCCTCCTTCAACTGCGTCAACTCGATCTGGAGCCTTGCGCGCTCGTTCGCGGTTGCGTCCAGGGTCTTGCGCGCGTCCGCGAGCTCACACTCGTACAGGCGGCGCACGTTCACGACCTCCCCGCGCACGTGCTCCTCCTTCTCCTCCAGCAGCAGCTGCATAGAGCACTTTTCGCTCTCCAGCTGCCGCGCTCGCTCGATGTAATTCGCCAGGCGGTCGTTGAGCTGCCGCAGGTCTTCTTTTTCCTGCAGACGCGTCAGACGCGTGGGACTGACGCCGGACGGAGACGCGCCGCTGCGCCTGGAGGAGCGCTGGGAGGAGGCGCGGGTCTCCATCGGCGTAGAGGTGATCATTGATAGATGTTTGATTGAAAGAACGCTGACACGCGTGTGTTCGGCTCGCGTGAGGTTCGCGGTTTTTAAAAACTCGGTTGCGCTTGATTAAACCCAGCTGCGTGGTGAGTGACGTCACATCACAAGACCTCGAGCGCACGCGATGATCGAGACGCATTTAAAAGGAAAGATGGAATCAAAACAAACGCCTCAAATATGTGTAAATAAATGCATGCTGCACCTATATAGCTTATGTTTGTTTATCTATAATGGGCAAAGTGCAATATATTAACTTTGCATAAAAAGCTATGTCGCGCCTTAAAATATTTTTAATATGACTGACTTTGTATTTAATGTGAATTTAATAAACATTATATATTGTAAGCTACTAATTAGTCCGTAGCACTTTAATTGTACCAAAAGAAAAGCAAAAACATTTTCACTTCAGTCTATAAAAATCTCTGGAGCTGTTTACGCTCAAATTAATCTCTTATTTACATTATTTATGTACACCTTCACTTTGTTGTTTCTGATGACAGAATGCAGTCTCAGCCAGCGCGCGATGACTCACCTCAACGCTTCTGATTGGTCCTTTCATTCATGAACTCAACAGAATCGTGTGTGATTGGTTTATTAATGCGCAGTGCGTTAAAAGCGCGTCTTTCTAGTGATGCTTATATATATATATATATAGCTTTTATATTAAATTATGATATTCCCCCCAATCATCAAATACTTCTGGAAAAGTAATTTGTGTATTTCTTATTTATAAATATATACATAAAATTTAACTCTTAATTACAAAATTAGTAAATTGCTGACGATTTTCTTCTCAAAATAATAAGAGTTATGTTAAAGAAATTACTTGAGAGTTGAAATGTTTTTGTTTTTTTTCGCTTTTAAAGGTAGGCCTATTGTGTAAAATGTTATGTTTTATCCTTTAACACATATAATAAGCTCCTAAAACAGTGATAAATGCTACAGCTATTAAACAGTTATTAAGCAGTAAATCACATTTCTCGAAATAAAAACACATTGATGTGAAAACACATAAAAAAAATCTTCAGTGTTTTCATTCTGGCAGCTGAAGATACCCCACGTTTTGAGAATTGTAAACATGTATTTATATTTTTATTTTAACTTTAATGAAATTGTATGCCATTTTATGAGCCATTACTCAATCTACACTAATTTGCATATTTTCAGATTGATCAAATCTCATTGGTGAAAGCCAGGTTCCAATTCTTGTTTTATTTTGTTGATATAGAGTTAAAACCTGACCAAAGGTTTTTTTGGTTATGACCAAAGTTCAAAGACCAATCATGAAATCAAAGAGCTTTACCTGGAAAAATGTCCATTTGCATTCATATTCAACTCATAATACATAATCAAGTCAGTTTACAACCAGTGTATTTGCATATATTTACATTCTTATACGATCACATTGTTTCTTAAGTTATTTTTTCAGTGTTTCATAGGATGCATCATTTATTGCATCATGAAAAATTGTGTTCTATATTTATTTTACTTGTATTTCTTAATATAACTGGTAAGCGTTCTTATTCCCTTCTGTCCGAGCGCTGCACTCAAACACAGTCACAGGTTATGCATCAGTATATACAGCTGTTTATTTGTCATTTTTCCAAAACATCTCATTTACTACATACAATGCACAAAATAAATGTGTAATGGACATTCGAGGGAAAGAGAGATCAACACAAACGAGACGGTCTACACTGACAGGTTAAAAACCAAAGAACGCTAGTTATACATTAGTGTTTTGAGCTTTTCATGTTTTCTCTAGAAAAATAAAACTCATGTGAGGTGTGTCTGTGAAATGATCACTGTCTGTGTTTGGGAACGTCACGATGGGTTCTGAGGAGATCCAAACCCTGATTCACCACCGACCGAGATCTGTTCAAGAGCCTTCGGAAAAACCCAGAGCTTCTTTTATGACCACATTTAACAAATTGAATGCATGAAAATCAAACAAGTTTGGAAAGAGAGTAGAGATTGAACAATGGCATGTCTGAAGAGAAGACCTGGACGAACTCGGAAAGAAACGATCGGTGGTGAATCCGTCTCAAACTGATGAGTACCGTGTCTAAAACAGCTGCTTTTCCAACCAACTAATCCAATTTGCATGATTTATCCTTCATTTCTTGGAGACGCCTGCAACCAAGCAATTGTGCACTTAAAATCAGTGATATTAAATTTAAGCAGTTTCTTTGAATTACGGCAATTTACCTCGAAGTAAAGCAGAAGTGCATACGTGACGCATAATCGTGAGTAGAAGTCTGTAAATGTGGCAAATAAGGCACCTGACTCCAGGAGCGTTCTCTCGGCTCGTCTCTCTGAGACAAACGTGTTCGGATCCCAAAGAAACCATCGTCGTTTTCCCGTGGTTTTGGCTCGGTTCATTCTGAGAGCCGAGAATCACAGTCAGACCGAACGGATTCAGAACTCGCTGCGTTTGGAGATCTATTGACTGCTTTTCTCTTTCAGATCGGATCATGACTTGAAGAGTCAAGTTAAAATGAGCTGCTCGAAGGAAACGAACGCTCCCCTCCAGTCCTGAGGATTTTCTGAAAGTCTTTACTGTTTTATAGAATATTGCATTGATTTCTGAATGCATTGTGACCCTGGAGTACAAAACCAGCTCCGTCTCTGCACTGATGACTGGTTTCTTATGATCGGACGATATTTGTTTGAGATAAAACTATTAGAAAATCTGCAATCTGAGGGTGCAAACAAATCTAAATATTGAGAAAATCTCCAAATGAATTCTTAGCAATGCATGTAATCAAAAGTTGTGATACATTTACGGTAGAACAAATATATTCATGGAACACGATGTTTACTTAATATGCGTTCAGTCCGACTGTGAGCCTCGATCTCACCGATGAACTTCTTTCCAAACTGCATTGACTCTAACACGCTCCCAAAATAAGGCTTTGGGGTGTAGGCACACAGAGGTCTTTGTCTAAGCTAGCGTGAGAATCCGCTTCTAATAGTGTCCAAACACTGAGCAGTAATCCGCTCGTCTCTCCGTCACTCAAAACAACAACACCACGACCACATCAGACGACTGAAGAAAGTACGAAATATTTCTGTCTGTAAAGTAAATGCTGGTGGAGAATCTGTGTGTAGTTCAGGGACAAACGCGTGGGGAAATGGCAGAATAACAGTGAAGGTTCAGTGGATAAAAAGTCAGCCTTAGATGAGAAAATAGATAAGAGACATCTACACATGAACCAGAGAAAACTGGCCTCGTTTAAATCTAACCTGGAATCAACGTTTGGCAGGCGTCTTGTGTTCAAAAACATCTAGAATAAATGGAGCTGATTGGAATAAATAATAAAAATATCAGATCATTAATTATTATTAAATAATGAATAGCTATTATTATTATTATATAAAAATAAATGCTTTATTTTTGTTCAGATTTATTATAATAATAGAAGTAGTTAATTATTACTAATTAACTAATTAATTATTAGAAGCATTAATTATTACTATTATTATAATTAAACAACAATACAAGCATTCATTAAAATAATAAAAATAATACCAGCGTTAAGTATTAAACAATAATAATGTTGTTTAAAATAACATAAAAAATAGCAGCACTATTAAATAATATTTTACTATTATAAATAATATTATTTCCAATAATAAAATTATTTATAATAATAATAACATACTAATAATTACAATTATAATTTCTTATTAGCAACAAAACTATTATTGTTGTCGGCATTAATAATAATAATAATAATGTGAAGAAGTCAGATATGCTTCATGCAATCTTTGATTGAGTTCCCACATGGTTAAACAATCTGGCCAGAACACTGGGACAAAGAGATGCAAGAAAAGGCAGAAGAGAGCAGCTAGAGGGCGCCAGAGGCAGATTTGTGCGCCGTTAACAGTACACACACACACGCACACAGAGCAAACACCTGGGGCCTGTTCCATAAAACAAGATTAGAGTACAAGCCAGGCTTATTTTGGTTAGTCAGGCTTATTGTCAGTAGATTTGATACAAAATAAGTCAGACTTACTGAAATAAGCCTGGCTTATTTGGTAAACTTGTTTTATGGAACAGGCCCTGCAATGCCTGATCATGTAGAAACAGTTTCCCAATGCTAAAGGACAGAGTGTTCGTGATGGCGTTGTAAAACAGACGATACCTGACACTAGCTTATTGAGGATACTTTGGGATTAGGTTAGCTTGGTTGTCAATGCTTTGACATTCTGCATGAGAAAGAGTGAATACTGACGGATGCTAGCAGTCAGGGAGCGTCTCCCCGCGGCTAACACAAGATTCCCACTAGGTGAGGTGCGCCAAACGTTTTACGCACACAACCGCCATGTAGCTAGCATAACAGAGATAACGTTAACGGTCAGGCAGTAAAGCACCGTTTAAGCTGCAGGCTCATGGAGACGCCTTGAGGTAAACAGTCCAGCATTTGAGTCGGAAAGGAATAAATAAGTAGAAGACTTAGTGTTTCTTACAATTAAAACAAAAAAAGAAATCCAATAAAACCAAACCCAACATTGAAATGGTGTGATGATTACATGCGTGAATGAATGAAGAGAGGTAGTTCATTTTGGTTAACAACGGCACCTGGTGGTTTGTGTTGTCCTTAAAACAATCAGCATTCAGACAGTCATCAACGATTCGTTCACCCGCTTCGTCGTACGTACATGAACATAAATATCAGCTGGACTCGAGAAACTTGCGCGGCTTCCAAAAGTCAACGCTCTCTCGGAGGAGAAGTGCAGCACAAGCGCTGGGTTTCTGAAGTCTAGCTGTGCGGCGCCAGATCCAACTAGAGCTTCGCCAACTACTGAAGCGCTAGCTTGATCTGTCGCCTTCGATTCAGTCAAGCACATCCAACAGAGAAGAACGACCTCCTCAGGATCCCTGTGGATGCAAAGATTTACAATAACTGATCCAAAGTGCATAGACAGTCCAGAAGATGTCTCCTACACCACAAAAAACACACTCTTCCTTAGTATTCTCGTCTTGTTCTGTTGTATAAACATAAAAAAATGACTGAATCGGGATGCATTTAATGGATATGTAAAATGACAAAATATTTGATACTGAAAATATTAGTGGAATTTTGTTTGTTTTTGCATAAAACGAGTAAAGCTATATGCCAACGGTGTAAGACAAACAAGTCTTTTAGTCTTTGATTTAAAATTATTTGTGTTACCCCATTAGCTGATATTTTTGTTTTAAGTTGGAATATAACGATTCACACGATTTTGATTACTTGATTCGATTTTCTCCCGTTTTTTTATTTTTTTTACAAAGTTGAAGACATTATGCAGTAAATGAGAAGCTGTCCGTTCATTAGGCTATAACATAACTCAACTAAACTGTAATTTTAAACACACTGAGTTCCAAACACTACTTTAATTTGCATCATTCAGAGACAACATGAGTCAGTTCCTCTCATTCATATCAACTCCTGCTCAAACTTTATCGCCATTTGTTTGGCATCTTAACCGATATGCAGGGTCACATTTTAAACTACTTCCGACTGGCTCAAGGTTTCATCGTTACATCCCTAATTTTAAGCGAAAACTAACTGAACTTAGATAATATTTTGAAAATACCTAAAATCATTTCAATTGTCAAGTAAATGAATCCCGATTCAAGAACTTTTCGACATTTATACTGGAAAACAAGACAAAAACAGTAAGAAGAAAATAGTTATTTTGCAGCATATGCATCTACGACAAACTCCCCCTCGTGAAAATACTGATCAACGGACACCGGAGTGGCTGAAACCCTCCGTTTTTCCATTCATAACGCCCATCCGTTGACACCCAATGAAGCAAACCCAAATCTGGCGGGACTCTCGCGGTTGGAGGTCCTTTCTCTTGTAGCTTGGTTGAGGTGGCGAGAGCAAAGCCTCCTGCGAAAAATCCAGAGCGGGGGTTTATTTCCCTTGTTGTTCGAATGCAAGCGATCCAGGATCTGGATCTGAGGGTGAAAAGGGGCATTCGGAGTGGCGAAAACACTCAACGGCTGGTCATCCAATGTTCTTTAGCGCTAGCAAAACTAGTATGATCCAACCAAAGCTTATCGTAACTGGTATGTACACATATCTGCAATCCAGTTTATCGTCCGCAAGGCGGTCTCGCCACTGGAGGACGGCGTTTATCCAACTCTTCCAGCTAAATTAAACAGGGCATCGCCATTTTTTTTTTCGTTAGCAGCCAACGTCTGGACGAGCCCCTCTTCCTGTTTCACTCGCGTTAATGTTAAAGCTTCATTGAGTCCTTTGAACGGACTGTTACGTGTGTTTGTCAGATTGGCTGGTTTGAGGCAGCGGTTGTAGCAAAAACGAAAACTAAAGCACCAGCTTGGAGTTGAGTTTGCGAACGCAGAAACAGCTAATGCAGCTCAGCAGCAGTCTGGTTGAGATGTCTCGTCGATTTGCGGAAATAAAAATATAACCTGTTTGATGTCTCAGAACTCGTACAAAACTAAGCCATGATAATCGTTTATAAACAATAAAATTCTATGTGGAATTCGCACCTAAAAGCATCAGGGATAGATACGGTTGTAAAAGCTTATTATGTCACCCGAGAAAGAAAAAGACACCAAAACATATGAAAATATCTGATTTGCATATTTCTCCCAAGCTTCTTTTCAGCTGATTAACTATGTAAGCCTATCTTTTCATTAGACCTATGTACATAAAACAATACGAGTGGTATTTACAGCTCATGACCACAAGAGAGCAGCGTGGGAACTTCTGGAACGGGGTAATAAAAAAAATAAAAAATTTTTAAAAAAGTTGTTGATTTGAAACAAATTTCTTAGACGTGCATGCAAAGCGGTGCACTCGTGCAACAATTTACAAAGACCCTTCCAAAACGTGGTTTTACAAATCATTTGAGTACGTAAATGTTTGTCACAGCTTACATGTAAAATAGTTGATGGACAATTCTGCTCACGTTTCATGAATGAGGCCCAATGTTTGAAGACGTGGCATGACAAAAATAATGACAAAGCTCTTCAAAATCCAGCACTTTAGTGATGGACTACGAGGAAACGTATCGGTTTGACACATGGATGTCAAGATCTGTGATGGAGGGTAAAGTAAGGCCTTGTCTTTAAACTAAATCCACCAAAGATCCAGGTAATAAGAGGTCGAAGCAGCTGGATATAGCCTTGTTATGAATGATAGATAATGTTGAGCAGCATTCTCTGGGGCTGGTTTCTGCACTTCGGCTCTCTTGTGGTCAATTCAGATTCTATCTATACAGACATTAGACCTACAGTCAGGCCTCCTCTCTCAGTTTAAAGTGTGTGTGCGCGTGTAGTATGTCTATAATGCATCCGCCCTCAACATAAACGCATACATACAGATCAACATATCAACCAAGCCAACTGTAAAAGTTAGTAAAAGTGGCTACTGTCCCAAAAACAAATAGACTCCAAACGGTCCAGAAAAAGAACCTCATTCTGAACATACTACATAAAAAGCAGCTCATGCAAATAGCACTGGACCTGACTTGCACTTGATAGAAGCAGACACTGGAATGTCACTAATCTAACAATGTCACTCTCTAAAAAACAAAACAAAAAATATACATTTTGCAAAACTAATTATATACATTTAAACCATGTATAAATTATAAATGTATATAATAAGATTACAATAATATGAATAATTACAGTAATATTATCAATAATAATAATCTCAGATTATACATTTTTATAATATACAATTATAATTAATTGTACTTAATTCTAATATAAATTATAATTATTTATAATTCTCATGCAAGTAGCAGCAAACCCATAATAAACCTAGTATAAAAAAAATGTCACATCTTTTAAACTGCAACAATGCCACTGAATAAAACATTCAAATTGTTCCTATGCCCCTGAAATCTGTTTTTTTTAACACTTTGTGTTTTGCAATGCATTATGCAGAAAATGAAATGCACATACATTTATGCCTGTAACCCTGGACCACAAAACCAGTCATAAAGGGAATATAGTTTTTTTTTATTGATATTCATGCATCATCTGAAAATCTGGAATCTGAGGGTGCAAAAAATCTGAATATTGATAAAAATTGCCTTTAAAGTTTAAATTAAATTCTTATCAATGCACATAAAAAAATACGTTTATATATATTTATGATAGGAAATGTACAAAATATTGTCATGGAACATGATCTTCACTTAATATCCTAATGATTTTTGGCATGAAAGTAAAAGTGATGGTTTTGACTGGCTAACCTGTGCTCCAGGGTCACGTATGATGTCTTGAAACGCTGCCTACATAGGGATCTTACTAGATTTTGGAACAGAGCCACTGTGGATTTGAATTCCTTTCATTTTGTCAACTAGTGCACTTTCACACACACACACGCACACACACACACTCTTATCTACGCACAGGAACTAGAAGAGCCTGCTAATCCTATTACAACAGAGGATCACCTGGCCATACGTTTTCATTTAATACAAACCACTTCTCTATCTCTCTCTCTCTCTCTCTCTCTTTTAAATATAAATATTAGTTTATATGCATCGTTCTATCCATACATTATTAATACATTCCTCTGGGAAATCCCCCATAGCTTAGAGCCGTGCAGCCCCCCGTGAGCGGCCAGGGGGCTCTCGGACGCTAGGACACCTCGCTGCCGAACACCTCCAGGACCAGCGGGGTTAGCTGCATGCTGTGCTCGGGCTGGAAGGACAGCGAGCGGTACTGCTTGGAGTGCTCCTCGTTAAGGCTGCGCAGGTCTGCCAGCTTCTGGATCATCTTGGCGTACAGCAGACGGCCGCCGGGGTGATTGATCCGGATATACGCCTGCAGGACGTCACACAGACGGTCCTGTAGCTCCTCGATCCGAGCATGGTCCTGAACGCCCGGCCGATCTGCAGAGAACAGACACAGTCATAGCATTTGAGAATAAAAAAATATTATTGGTCAGGGTTCCCCTGCTAAATTTGCATTAGGATATTATTTGGGTCATTTCAACCCATGGACATCAAAAACACCCCTAGGCAACATTGTTAATCCAGAAAAACTATGGACTTGGCAACACTGCTGTAAATGCCTTGAAGATGGATATCTGAAATGAACATTTAATGTTCAGTTAAAGTGCTAATAATTTAAATATACTTTAATTTTTTTTATGTTTTTATTAACTGAAATAAAAATTAACTGAAATATATTTATAATATATATTTATTATATTTATTTTTATAAAATATATTAATCTGAAGTACTAAACCACTAAAACAAAACTTTATGTAGACTTAACATTTGCTGAACATTTTTAATAAATTAGTTAGTTTCCAAGGCAACATTTCTGATTTCCATTTGGCTTCGGTTGAATTGCTAAAATAAAAAAAATTGTTGAGAATGTTATTGGGGTCACTTCAATCCGAGGACAGTGTTAAAGCAGCCAATTCTGCGGGAAAACAGTTTCCGTTATTGTAAAAATACATGGTTGTTTTTCCCAAATCCAACGGTGCGTGTCAAGACGCATGCAAAAAAAAAAAAACTATCACACACACACACACACACACACACACCTGGAGACAGCAGGCAGATGGCCATCAGCAGCACATGCTCCTCTTCATGCATGTTCAGCTTCTTTAGACCAACTTGAAACTTCACCAGTGGCTCCAGCAGCTCCAGAGTGTGACCCGCTACACACACACAGATCAGAGAATGTGAGTGTGTGTGTGAGATAGACAGAGAGTGTGTGAGTGTTTGTGTGTGTGTGCCTCTTACCCTTGGTGACGTCATTGACGCAGTATTTGAAGTCCGGTCCTCCACAGCTCCAGCTCATGTCCTCCAGACTGAAGGACTGATTGGAGCGCAGCATGATGATCTCAATAGCACTGGACTTGAGCAGAGCAATCTGATCTTCTGCTGTCAGGTCCCTGAAACACACACACACACACAAGCTTTATGAACAACAAAACTCAGGTTGACATTTAAAAAAACCGAGGTTAAACATATTAACATTCATAAGTTGATAAACTGATAACACTGATGTGCAGTTCAAACAGTGGGGCACAGCTCTACTAACACCAGGGTAATTCAGAGGAAATACATGAACTGTAGACCTTGAATGCAAATGATAAAAGATTTTTAATGTTCTGATTGAGCTCCAGCAGCACAAATGAAGATTAATTTAAAGCTGTGAAATAATCAGCTCTTAATACTCGTGGACACACATACTTCAGACTCTTCTTTAGAAAGTGCTGTGTGAAGATCCAACATCAACACTTGCTGAGAGCCAAACGGGAGGAAAAACTGGCTTTGCTAAGTAAATAAAAGTAAATTCATCACCATTTAACTGCTGTTAGAAGAAAGTGGACATTAGTTAAAGTGTTATTTTGGTATTTATTTAGAATTCACTTTTTGATATTTACAGTTTTAGTTACTTTTGCTTTTGTTATTTTTAACAGTTTTTTTTAATTTATTTAGTTTAATTTATTTTAATTTCTATTTCAGTTTTATTTTTAGGAGTTTAAACTAGGTTATTTGCTATGGGAAAATGTTAAATGTTCATTTATGTTCAAGTTTTTTTAAATGTTAAATTTTCAGCTGTATTTCAACAAAAAAGATATATCTGTAATTGTTTGGATGTTTTGAAATTTTAGTTTTTGCATTTAGTTTTAATTTATAACTTTTTTCAGTTGTAGTTTTAATAATTTTAGTACTTCAATTTAAACATATTAGATGAAAACCTTCAAATTTTCAGTTTCATTAAATTTTCTATTTGATTTCAGATTTGTAAAGTGTTTAATCACAATTAATCCATATCCAAAATAAACGTTTTTCTTTTTATAATTTAGGTATGAATACTGTGAATATATAAAAACACACACATACAATGCGTTTTAAAAATATGTATAATTTATATTCATATAATTTATATTATATCTCAATATATTTATTATATAGATGTAAGATTTTTCTTATATATATACACGTGTTTACTATAAACACTGTAAACCAAAACTTTTATTTTGAATGCGATTAATCGTGATGAAACATTTGACAATACTACAATTAATGAAAATTATTTTTAAATGTTTTGATATTGTAAATTCAATTTATTTTTATTTTTAGTACGTCTATATTAGTTGGAGTAATTTTAATACTTCAAACATAGCAAGATTTCCTATTTTCATTCATGTCTTTAAAAAGCTAAGTTTAAATCAAATATATCATATTTCCATGAATGAATATTAAACTGCATAGTATATGCATAGTTTAAACTGAATTGTGAGAGAAAATGAAACAAACGCTCAATTTCTGGCTAATGTAATGCTCACATCAGGTAAGAGTAGAGTCTCACCTGAATCCAGGGATCATTTTGGCGAATCCGATGACCTTCTGGATGCTGTAGCTGACGAGGTCGGCGAGGTGTGGTAACATGGACATGCGTGAGTTGTCTTCCTCACTGGAGTCTGGACTGCCACCGTTGTCCTGGTACATCATCAGCAGATTACTGAAGTTCAGCTTAGTGTCCACAGACTCTACAGGACCACGATACCATACGTCAGACACAGCACATACACCACAACCAGAAATAGAAACGTAACATATTTTGCATTCAGGTGCATGATTATAAATGTAAATTCTTTGAAAAAAATATGCCATGGGTATATTTACAATATATTTATATATAATGTAAATTGAAATATATACAGGTAAATATTTTTTAAATATATACTGTATGTGTGTGTGTATTTATAATAAATGAGCATGGTACAATTTTGCAAACATTATGCAAACAAAACCTTTTATTTTGGATATGATTAATCATTTGACAGCACTAGTATCTAATCATTTTTCAAATCATTATAAATTTACTTGAGAAGCAAAGTCAATACATTTATTTCGACTATATAACTTGTTGATCAATTACAATGCGTATTTTAAAAAGCTTTTTTTCTCTACTTCAGCAACAATTACACACCAGATATTCTGGTGGTTTTTACTGAGGGTTCAAGCATCACTAACCTTGAGTCTATTATTGCACTTTATCTATTCATATCTGTACATTTCAATTACAATGCATATTTTAAAAAGTTTTCTCTCTATTTCAGCAACACTTACAAACACCAAATTTAGAAGTTTTATTCCTCTCTATATTCTGAAGGTTTTTACCGAGGGGTTTGTTCAATTTTCTTTCACATTGATTTATATAACATTTTATTCCTAAAAACATGGTGAAAAGCCATTTCTTTGAAGGACCATGATAATTATCTCCACTTCAGTAGCATTTAACTACACCAAATTTTGGATTTTTATTCCTCTCTATATTCTGAAGGGATTTTTCATGCATAGTTCTTGAGTTTATTGAACCTTGAACCTTGAGTTTATTATTGCACCTATTTGTGCCTGTACATTTCAATTACAATGCATATTTTAAATGTTTTTTCTCCACTTCAGCAGCACTAACATATACCAAATTAAGTAGTTTTATTCCTCTCTATATTCTGAAGGTTTTTACGGAAGGGATTTTTCATGCATCATTCACCTTGAGTTTATTATTGCATTATTGCACCTATTTGTGCCTGTACATTTCAATTTCAATGCATATTTAAAAAAGTTTTTTCTCCATTTCAGCAGCACTTACATATATCAAATTTGGCATTTTATTCCTCTTTATATTCTAAAAGTTTTTACTAAGGGGTTTGTTTATAAATCATTTTCATTGATTTACATAACATTCTGTTCCTAAAAACATGGCAAGATGTGCCATGTCAACGTCTTTGACAATTTTTGATCAATTTGCGTAAAAAGAAAATGTGAAATTTGCTGTCTCCAGCCTATCCTACCGCCCTTTTACTGATAAAATTGTGTGCATCACGACATCATTCTTAAAAAAAAAATCAACATTTGAAGTGGATCAAAAAAAAAAGTTAACTGCAATAAAATTCACTCTATCTGGACGGCACGATTTATCCGGAAGTTTGTTTAAAAGAACAAAATAAAATAGGAGTAACAAGGCTATTTTTAAAATGTAACCTGTAGAAAGTACAGATAAGTGCATGAAAACGTAAAAAAATGGAAGTTTAAAGTTGGTTGAAAAATAATTACTCAGTTAAGTATAGATTCCCAAAAATTCTACTTAAATAATGTTGACACCTCTGGCCTTGAGACACGAAGTCTGGTTTTCTTTATGTAAAAAAACCCCCAATTATATCAAAAATATGCAAATTTATGCTTAAAACATGACAAATATCTCTAAGTGGGGTCTGAATTGAAATCAGGTTATTTTAGGCAAAAAAAGTTCTTGATTAGGATTAATTGTTTAGAAAACAAGACTTTACTTCTTCAGTCACTCTGCTTATTAATTTGACCTCAACGTTTACAGATTTAACGAAAAAACAAGACGAGCAAGAAAAAAATTAGCAGCGAGAAACTACGGCCTCACAGTGTGTATTCCTAATTTAACATATTTTGGGGACAATTTTGTGATCTAAGTGAGCAAAATCTGACAAAAAAAGTGTCTTGGTTCATTGATTTATAAAACAGGTGTTGGTTTTACTACTTATAATTATCTGAATAAATAAAGCAATAGAAGTCTATGGAGCAAACCCATTTAGATAGCTTAGTAAACGTGTGTGTGTGTGTGTGTGTGTTACCTGGTGAATGGTTGAATGAATCTGACGAGGCGTCAGACAGTGAGTGAAGAGATGCAGCTCGACTGGCGCTGCGGGTGACCGGTCCCTCACGAACTGGAGGCTAAACACACAACACATTTAATATTACAAACTACTACACACACTCTTAGAGAGGAAATCCACAAGATGTGTTCAGAACAGAGCCTCCATTAGAGAAAAAAACAAACATTAGCAATAACTACACTTATAAAACATCACTCTTCATGAACTCCAGCTCAGGTTTCACGAGGAGAACTCTGCTCGTAAATGAAATGAGTTTGAATGTTGGTTGATGTAGAGGCTCTTTTGAGTCTTTAATAGGGATGCAATGATTGTAGATTTTGTTGGTACGATTGTTGTCTGAAGAGGGTTTTACCATAATGATGATTATAATGCATTTATTATGCATTACTAAAGTATGAACATATCAGAATCTAATACATATTCACACAGAAAACAGCTATTGTAAATTAGAAAATTATTTCACAATTTTTCTATATTTTTGATTAAATAAATGCAGCCCCGCTGAGCAGAGGAGACTTCAGGAAGGTGTTAGAAGCAGACGGGACCGACCCTGAATCGGACGAAGTCGGAGTACGAGTCGTCGTAGGTCTTGTGATGTGCCTCCACTAGCGTGTTGATGATCTGCATCTGCTCATCACTCAGACGAGGTTTACGAGCCTCCCGTGCCGCCTCCTCCTCCTTCCTCCTCAGGATCAGGTCCTTCTTCCTCTGCACCTCCTCGTCTGTCAGAATGACTGAGACACAGACAGAAGCAGTTACACAAACCATCTCACTGTGCTACTAACTCCACCACGTTCTTACAGTAGAGAAGCTTTTCCAGTAGCCTGGGTTATTAATGCCAAAAAGGTTAAAAAAAAAACAACAACATTTGCATTACTTGACAAAATATAATGTAATATAAAATATAGATTAAAGAAGTTAAAAATCTAAAACAGACAAAAACAAAACGAAACTCCTAAAATTCTCTAATAATTTGTTTTTAAGTTAAAAAAATAAATAAAAAATACTTACAGTAACTACAAAAAAAATAAAAAAAATAAAAATTCATACTAATTTAAAATATGAACTATGACAGCATATTAATGACACGCCAGTTTTCCAAACAACCTAGTTCACACAGACGTTTTCTGTCCCAGAATTCAGTGCGTATCATTTGAATCAACACTGACTCAGTACTTCCCTGTGCAACATTTCACTCGTTTCTGTAGCAATGCATTCAGTCAAGTTCTGCCAAGTCCACTATAAAATGAGTTGTAATGAGTGCAAACTGTATCGCAGCTGATGCGAAGCCTGCAGACAAGTCTGAGAGTGTGTTCAGCAGCTCTGTGGGAGCGAAGAGCAGCGTGGATGAACACACTCTCTGTCGCTGATCTTGGCTCGCCGTCTGGGCTCCTGTGAAGGTGCGGGTGGCAGTTTTTCAGACGCCCGGCGGGCGGCGGAGTAAATACAGACGCTGACTGACAGCCCAAGCATCCCGAGCGAGTTTCCCGGAGCGCTCTCGTGCCTGCCATCTGTGCGTCTGTCTCTTACTCATGCCGCGCTCAACGATTTGAACCGCTCCCAAAAACACATTCACACACAACCCAAGGAATTAGAGGCCATTAGATGATGCACATAATGATGAAAGATTATGAAGGCACGTATTCTTTTCTCTCATGTTCAATAAGATCAACAGATTTGATATGATCCCTTTCTTTGCTTATATAAAAAGCCATCTGCATATAAGACAAGCAAAAACATAAATGAATAAATAAAAAATTTATTAAAATAGTAAATATATATATATATATATATATATAGTGTAATAAATAAACTTTTATTTATTAATTTTACTTATCCAAAATATATTATATTATTTTATATATTTATATTTGTAAATCTTTTTTTTACTTTTTAAAAATGTATAATATATTTTATTGTTATTATTCACTTCATTTTATATGAA
>JAUCNO010001323.1:939007-950096 GCA_032353835.1 Enteromius viviparus
ATACAGATTGTAGCAAAGCACTGAACATTATCAAATAGAACAACAGAGTGATGGTAATGTATAATGACGAGAATTAATGACCAGACTGCTCGAGCAAATTGACACATTTAAGAAAAACAATTAAGACAAAGTAAAAGAGCAAAATTGAAGTAGAATATAAAAATTAAGTACAGTAAATAAATACAATATAGAAAAAAAAAATATATATATATATATATAAATAAACTAGCAATAAAATAAAATAGAATAAAAGGAGAGTAGAAGTAAATAGAAGAAGAATAGAGTATAAATATATGAGGTATATGTACACACAATAAGAGTAACAGTTTGATAAGTTTGATAAAAAAAATTATTTATCAAATGCAGAGACGGTCTCTTGTAGTCAAGACGACAGTAATCACTGGAAAGGTTAGGGTTAGGTTTTCCTTACACACACACACACACACACACACCTGGTCACAGTGCCACTCTGGACTAGCACACGGCCGCTCCGCCCGCTGTTGGCCACACGCACACGTCTGCAGGCTGACCCTTGGACACGGAGCACAGTCACCTGACCACAAGATATATGAGAGACTCATTCCTGCTTTTCTGTCTGAACACACTCCTGCTTTAGCATGAGGTGTGTGTGATACCTGCGTGGCAGCTGTTTGTACAGGTGTGTATTCTGCATGGAAGCGTCCTGCCACAGATCTGTGTGCAGCTCCAGGCTTTAGCGCTGCAGCGACGTGGAACACGAGATGACTTCCCACACAGACAGGAAACACTCACCATCTTAGGACAGGGGGGGCATGGACCTGACACAAACACACACAAAACCTTTTACATCAAATTATTTCATAACTCAGGTTTTCTTTTATTGTCACTCTGTGTGTGTGTGTACCTGGATGACACAGCAGCAGACAGTGATGTCCACATGACGGTTTGAACTCGCGCTTACACACCTGGCCACAGGAATGTGGGAGGAGCCAAGGGTCAGGCACAGGCTCCGCCTCCTTCCCACAGTAACAGTAGTATCTGGTGGGAGTCTGGTGAGGACTGTACTCATACCTGCACTTGGGACTGATGAAGACAGAGAACTGTGAAGCGATGCTCCATCGCTGGGAGCGCTGTGATTGGTCAGATACTCACCATGGCCATGGGTGATCTTTTTTGCCAAAATCCTCATCGGTCACTGAGGACACCAGGAAGATGGAGTCTTTGGCCCACTTCTGAATGCAGGTGATGTGGAAGATACAGTAACAGGCCACACAACTCCACACCTGAGACACAGAGAGAGCAGGCAAGCTGAGTATGTGTGTGTGTGTGTGTGTGTGTGTATGAAAGAGAGCGAGTGTGTGTTTGTGTGTGTGTATGAAAGAGAGCGAGTGTGTGTTTGTGTGTGTGTGTCTCACGGCCTGTGTTCTCCTGACAGACGCGATGCAGATCAGACACGTGACTCCTCCAGACTGACACACTTCATGTAAATAATGACGGGTCTTCTCCAGCAGACGGATGTCAGCGTCACCTGCACACACACACACACACCGAGTTTCTCCTCCTCTCTCACAATATATATATATATATATACACACACACACATAATGCTTGAAAAATGGAAAAGATTTTAAAATTCCTGAATGCACTCTTAACATCAGTCAATCAATTGAATTATTAGATGATAGAAAATGAGTAATTAGAATAAGCAAGATATGGTTGGTTATTCAGTATTTCAGTCATTTTTAAAACAAAAGAGAGAAAACATTTTTATTAAGATAATAATATAAATCACTTTTTATTCAATCAGCTTTATTTGTACATCTCTTAACAACACAAAACCAGCATAGTTTCAATAGGATATTAACAATTTTACAAATTCTACAACGAAGAACAAATTAGTAAGGGTTAACGAGCTGCTGAACTCATGAATATTAATCAGGCTGTGCACATTTGGTCAAACTCATTTGCTGAAATCAAAACAGGGTTGGTTATAGGCGAGCGCCAGCCAATGAGACTGCCGTTAATGCATTAGCTCCACCCACTACCAGACAAACCAGCAGGTCTTTAAGGGGTCATATGATGCTATTTTAAAGATGATTATTTGTTATAACAGAATATGCTAACATGCTTTAATGTTCCAAATACACATTATTGTTTAAATACTGTACATCATTGTAGCTCCTCTATGCCCCGCCTCTCTCAAACACCCTCTTTCTGACAAGCACAGTATGCTCTGATTGGTCAACTGACACGGTGCACTGTGATTGGCCGAATACCACATGCACGCGGCAGAAACGTCCCTTTCCATTACCGTGAGTTCAGCTGAATCCAGGGCACTAGACACCATACGACCCCTTTAAAAGCTGCAGAATTATTCTGACGAGGATAAAACACTCGCACATATTACTCCGGCTTCACCTGAGCCTCCACTTGAGAGCAAAATCTAAGGTTTTATTATCCAGTGGCTAATATTATTCATCACCCAGAGTGCAGATGTAGTGGCATGTGCCAGTGATTTACTCTAGAGGTCTGTGACAGGAGAGTGACCTCAGTACCTGAGTGAATGGTGTACGGAGACAGAGCCGACTGGAGAATCTTCCCGCGCTCCCCATCCTCATCATCATCCTCATCCTCAGAGGAAGAGCTGTGGGGCTCAGTGGTCAGTCTCCTGGCGGCCGCCTGGTCAGACCTTCTGATCTCCTCAAACCTGACCTGAGACGAATCTCCTTCTGAGACCTTGCTCGCTTCTCTGACCTCTGACCACACAGCCCCAGAAGGACGGTGACCTCTGGCTTGACCCCGACCCCGACCCTGCTGCCTCCACGCCGGGTCCATGACTGAGAGAACATGACAGATCATCAAATCACTGGGAAACCACTGAAGAAACATGGTAAACCACCCCCAAAATAAGCTCAAATATTTACTGTAAATAAGAGTGAAATCAACTGAAACGCAGCACAAAGATAAAACATGGTGAATGAGAGTAAAATCAATAAACAAAACACCGTAAGATCTCCAAAAGGAAACACTATAAAACATCAAAACAATAGAACACAGTGAAAGCCTTACAGAACACATGTCAGCTTTTAATAAAAAGCTCCGATGAATAAAGCTTGAATCAGTGTATAATCATCAGGCATTATACGCGAAATTATTGGATTTAAATAAAGAGTCTTACTCTAACGATCAGCTCTGGAATCAGCACGCATGCGGAAGACGGCAGCGCTGAAAAGCATGCTGGGAGAAGTGGTCGTTAACGGAGCAGGCTGAGGCGGAATCCTCGCGCAAAAACTACAACTCCCGTCAGCATTCAGAACGCGTCTTTCACTGACACGTCCGCCTTTCACATTACCAGAGCATTATTAGTAAAAGAAACATAAACATGCAATAATAGTCAAAACTTTTGGCAGCCTACAGTAGGATTCTTAATGGTTTTTAAAGAGTTCTCTTCCGCTCACCAAACCTGTATTTATTTGATCCAATATACAGTGATATTGTCAAATGTTTTACTGCTTTGCATTAGAAAGTATTTTAAACTGTAATTTATTTCTGGTTCGAGAACTTTTTTCATAACTCTTTTATATCCTAAAATCAGCATTTATCTGATATAAAAAGCTTTTGTAAAATTATACAATATATACCATTTAAATGCTTAATATCAAGGAGTGTTAAATAAACCAATACCTTTTGAAAATATGCTTTAAAAGGATTAAAAGTGATGAAATAGTATGTTACAAAAGATATCTATTTCATATAACTTTATATCCATCAGATAAAATGTACTTAGCTAAATAATAACATTAAACATTTTTGAGCAGCAAATCAAAATATTACAGTGATTTCTGGACAATCAAGTGACTGTAATTAATCCTAAAAAATAAGCTTTAAAATGACAGGAATAAATTACATTTTTACTATATATTCAAATAAAAAAGCCAGTTATTTTAAATAAAAATAAAAAATAACTCACTGTTTAAAAGCTTTGACTGGTCGTGTAAAGAACATAAGAGTCAAAAGACAAACACCATATGAAAGGTCTGGTCAGAAATTCTTTATTGAAGATGATTTAGAATTTTTACAGCCCATGTTTAACTGATTTTGCTAGAGCAGCATCATTATTAGTGTTTCGCTCTAAGTATAAATGTTAAATACAAGAGTCTTCAGTGAAACTAGATTATACAGACTTTTGCTAACAAAAAGGATTGATTTTATCTTCATATTCTCTCATGACAGATGTAACAGAATAAATGACACATGATATAATCAGAACTAAGCACAGATACATGCTGTGAACACCAATCATCTGTACAGAATTTCACATTTGCGTGCTACCAGTCGCAGACAGATGGAAGAAGCAGACATCAGATTTCTTCTTCGCAAACACACACACACACACACACACACACACACTGTGTTAGACTGACAGTCCAGAGTTGGTGTGTATCTACGCTTTTATCCATCCCCACAAATCCAGTCCAAACCAAAGGTGTATACACAAGGCTTCTGTTCAAAGTTCTAAGACTAAATGAATTGAATCAGGTGTGTCTGCAGCTGTCATCTTATTCTTTCTCTTCCTTCTCTGGCTCCGGGTCCAGCACCTCAGAGAGCCCCGCTCCACCGGAGTCTGTTATCTTCTTTTCTAATTTAGTCACACGCTTCTTCAGCTTTCCTTGTGCAGCTTCGTGTTCGGCTAAGAGACGGGCGAAGCGTGTCTGAAGGTCATCTAACACGCTGCCGATCTTCACCACCTTTTCCTCCATGTCTTTGGGATCAGGACCCTGCTTGGCCAACTCTAAATCCAGTAGATTGTCCTATGGATAAAAATAATAAAACATTAAGAGTGAATCCACACTCGTATTGCTTCTGTTTAGTATATATGTGACCCTGGATCACAAAAGAGTTCACAGACAAAGCTAAATCATCTCTCCACTGATGTCTGGTTTGTTACGGAGTAGGAGCATTTCAGATTCGGATTATAGATTATGAAGACAAACTATTTATTTATTTTTTTGTGTATTGAGTGGCAACAGATTAATTGTTCACTTCAAAATGTGAGCTAACCAAATTAAATATAGTCAATTTTGATTTAACATTAACTTTAATATCCTATTGATTTTTGTTACCTTTATTTATAAAGCTCTTTTAACAAAGTTGTGTCAAAGCATTGAACTTTATCAGATTGGAGAATAAAGTGATGAAGACGAGATGAAACACTTAGTTTTCAGCATTTCATTATTTCATTCAGAGATGTCATTGTCTAGATCAGTTTAGTTTAAATAGAGTCTGCAGTTAAATAAAAAAGGAGGAACCAGAACTCCTTCTGTGACAGAATGAAAAAAAAAAACATTGGGAGAAACCAGGGTCAGGTCAGGGTCAGTTCTCCAATGTATTGTTGGATATTGCTACAAAAATATGTGGTCCTTATGACTGCTTTTGTGCTCCAGACACGCTGAAACTAACTCAGCTAACAAGGAACATTCTCAGAACTTTTGCTAATGGTTTCTGGTTTTCTCAAAATAATGTACAAACACTCTTCCCACAAGGTTTATAGAAAATGTATCTGCTCTTATCTGATCTGATCTTTTTGAAAATGTTTTTACAACGTTTAATTTCTTAAGCATTCTAATTGGATGATTTATGCACATATGAGCATCTGCATATAGTTAAAATGTCATTATCATAACAGTATGTGTGTACAAGCACCACCTGAATTTTGTCTTTGAACATCGCACATGTATATTGACTTGGTTTTGCACTAATCTCTTTCTCCACAAGGTGGCAGCACACTGACAGGACACATTTTTGTCAGAATTTCTGGAAGAAAGTAGCTAGGACACTGGAATCTTTCCACGACCGCCTGTATTTGCATATTCTAACGGAGTATACTTAGAAAGGCTACATATATTCACAAATATACATGTAAATGTTTAACAAAGTAAACATAATAATACAATAATTAGCATGTTCCTTTAAAGCAGTGGTCACCAATCATTTAGGCCCAACATCCCTGACTTCTGCCTTTATGAAAGCCAAGGTCCACCTGTTTTATGAACAAATTTGATATTTAGTATTTTAATTAGTGATGCCCCAATCTTAGCAGAATTAGAATCACCTTTTCTAGCAAAATGGCTGATTCTAATACAGATTTAAAGCTCAATTTTTAAATTATAGGCAGCCTCTAAATTTTAATCATTATAAAACAATAGAAGATGCTACACAAGCAGGTTTTTTTTTTTCAGATTGTATAATTTCAGGATTTAGTTTTTTTCTGACTTATTTATTTACTGATAAATAAAATACATCTGCATGAGATATATATACACCCAAAAATGGGTGGAAACGAGAGGAAAACAGCAAACATTTCTCAAGACAGCCAGTTGCATTAATATCACACCACTTATTCAATATTTACATTTTCATCATGTGTTTGTGCACAGTAAGCTTGTTCTCTGCCTGCTACAGCATTCTCTCCTCTTTTTACATGTCTTCAGCATCTCTGGCTTCTGTTAACGTCCTGTTTATAGTATTTCCCCCCCCCTGTCTCAGCAGCTACCGAAAATAACAAACAAAAAATTTACAGTACAAATAAAGGAGAAATGTAATGCATTTTTGTTATTTTACTGGTATTTTCAGAATCTAGTGGGAAAGTGATAAAGATCTACCAGTCAATCGCAACCGACAGGTAAGCACTGATTTAATGGCTGTGTAACCAAAAAAATTTATTAACCTGACATTTTGTATGTTTAGACATCCTTTATGTTTTTCTCATTTACTATGATGAGAATAACGCGTTATTTTTTTCAGTAACGAGTAATAAAATAAATTACTGTTTCCCCGTCACAATGCCGTTACCGTTACTGACAATAAAATGCAGTTTCTTTCCCACAGAAAAATTTTAAGTGTATAGATTATTGTACAATTTCTTATAATAATAGTTTATTCTATTTTCTATTTTCATTCATTTAACATTTATACTGAAGACATCCAAGTTATTTGACATATTTGAATAGTTACTTTCCCTGGGAATTAGTTGCTTTCATAATGAAGTCATTTTCTAACTCAGTTACTATTTGTGAGAAGTAACTAGCAGCTGTAACTAATTACTTTCTTAACGTAATATGCCCAACACTGAACATATTATAAAATGCTAGTATTTTAGAATTAATTGTTATTGACTGTGTGGTGCTGGTTGACTCTACATAGATGCATTATTCTCTCAAGGCCATTTACCTTCATGAGGATTTGTCGTCCCTTCTCCTCCAGCATGGCTTTGGCATCCGGATACTCAGTCAGCGCCTCCATCAGGTCATCTTTGGACAGACAAAAGAGGTCAGAGTAGCCGATGCTGCGGATGTTGGCTGTTCTTCGGTTGCCCGCCCTGCTGCCCTTGATGTTGAGGATGCTGATCTCTCCGAAGTAGCTGCCATCGCTCAGCACCACAAACTGCGTGACTCCATCGTCCGCCACCACGGCCAGCTTTCCCTCTTTAATGATATACATCTCTCGGCCGATGTCGCCCTTCTTGCAAATGTAGTCTCCAGGGCTGTAGACCTGAGGCTGGAGCTTCAGCACCAGCTCCACCAGGAGCCCGGCCTCACAGTCGGCGAAGATGCGCACCTTTTTCAGAGTATCCAGGTGGACGTTGATAGCAATCTCCGCCCGCAGCTTGTCTGGCAGGTATTTTAGCACTTCCCTCTCATCCACTGCTTTCTTGTTGGTCCACAAGTAATCGAACCACTTGATAACTCGTTTCTCCAGGTCTTTGGTGACTTTTCGGAAGCTCATGTACTGCTTGATGGCGTCGATGCGAGCCTGGAAATCAGCTCGTGCTGCGTTAGCGTTGGTGATCATGGAGCCCACGTTACCAACGATGGTGGCGAAAATCAGCACGCCAACCAAGAAGTCCGTCACAACGAAAAAGTACTCCTCGTTTTTGACCGGGGGCGGTGTTTCACCTATGGTGGTGAGCGTGAGCGTGGACCAGTACATGCTGTACGCATACTTTCTCACCAAGCGGCCGAACTCCGGGTCCGAGGGGTCTGGATACACGAACGGATCTGTCCCGAAACCCATGGCCTTGGAGAAGGAGTAATACATGCAGGCGTTCCAGTGGATGATGATCAGGATATACATGACGAGGTTGGAGATTCGAAAGATGTTGGGAAAGTTAGTCCGTGTCTCGGTGCGCTGGAAAAACTCGAACAAACGGTTGACCCTCAGTAGCTTGTTCATGCGAATCTCAGGGTATTTCAGACCAAAGTAGAGGTAGAAAATGTCAGTCGGAACCATAGAGGCCAGGTCCATTTTGAACTGGACACTCTGCATGTAGCGATCGCGTAGCTTCTTCTCGTCTTTCACCAACAGCCCCTGCTCCAGATATCCTGAGCACAAACACATGAGATTTAAACCCTAAAGACCTCCATTCATCTTCAGAACAAAAATATAAATATTTTTGATGAAATTCCTCCATAGACAGCAAGGGTACTACCACAACCAAGGTCCAGAAACCAAATAGGGACATTGGTAAAATAGTCCATGTTTTGTAAATTAGGGTTAGGGTTAATCAAATTATTCACATAATCATTGTTGAACCACTGATATCATATGAGCGTGAATCATTAATCATAGAATTACATTTCTTGGTGAACAATCCCAAAGCAGCTTTACAGTATTAAATAGGATAAATCATGTGTGATAATGCTCAGTTTTCTGTTAAAGTTAGTTGGTTCTGTGATGGCATCATTCAGCTCCCTTCAGTCTAAGTAGAATCTGTGCGATTAAGTTCACAATATTGTTAGAAATTAATTCAAGATGCTCAGTGTTCTCCAGGGATGTGATGAAGCTGGAACTCACCTGTCCTGGTCCTGAACACCATGTCCAGCACATACACCAAATCTGATAAGAAGTCCAGGAGGAACCAGAACATCAGATAATCTGTCTGCAGCTCCTCAAAGCAAGCTCTGAGAGACAGAGACAGAGACAGAGTCATGCTGAGATCCACGGCTCTATGGGAACGGACTAAACTGGCAAAGAGCAGGGTTAGTGTGCTGTTTTGGGTTAGGGTTAGGGTTAAGGAAGAGAAAGCACCTGGCTATGATGAGAATCCAGTTGTACATCACAGGACACGTGATCACGAAGAGCCAGTTGTAGTACATGTTACCCGCCGGATCCACAACCTCTATCTCCTTTGGTCTGGAACACAACATTATAGAGTTATAGAGCACAGATTATCTACACCAAACACTTCCCATCTTCCCCTGCTGGAACCAACAAATGAGATTCTCTAGTAGCATAAAAATGGCATGCTTTACCTTTAAGAATTATACTAGATCAATATCATAGAGACAAAGATGATGACCTCTGACAGTCTAAACAAAGATGAACCTACGGTTCTTTCTTCTCTTTTTCTTTCTCTTTTTCTTTTTCCTTTTCTTTTTCCTTCTCCTTTTCTTTTTCCTTCTCCTTCTCTTCTGCTTCTTTTTTCTTTTCCTTCTTCTCCTTTTTTTCCTTTTTCTCTTTTTTCCTGGAATGACACAAATTACAGCGATTAAAACACTAGTATTTTTAGCAGCTAAAATGTTTTTGAGTCAGTTGTTTCTATCTTCTGCTGTAGTGTGTCAATACAAAGTCTAAATATTCATTTGGTGATTAATTGTAATAATCCAGTGAGATGTTTGAGATCTGATCTGATCATCATCAGTCTGTCTGGAGTGACATGAAGAAACAGAACAAACTGAGACAGACTCAATCCAGAAGAACTTTGTCTCCAAGACGCTTCAAGAAACAGGCCTGCAGAGCTCCAGACCTGTTAACAGTTCTTCTGGATTGAGTCTGTCTTAGTTTGTTCTGTTTCTTCATGTCACTCCAGACAGACTGATGATGATCAGATCAGATTTCAAACATCTCACTGGATTATTATAATTAATGTTTGGAAATGTAAACAAATATTTACTGACACACTACAGCAGAAGATAAAAATAACTGACTTATGTCAAATAAACCATGAATTAACCGATGAAAATCATCTCATCTTACTCCTTCTTTTCCTTTTTTTCTTTCTTTTTCTTCTTTTTTTCCTCTCTGTGAATTTAAGACAAATAAGGATTAAAGTGATTAAAGCACCTGAAGTGTAAGTGTGTGTGTGTGTGTGTGTGTGTGTATGAACTCACTCTTCATTGTTATTGCTGTTGTTGGTGTTAAAGTAATTTCCAGCATCCGGGTGCTTCTTTTCTCTGAAGAAAAAAAAGTCAAATCAATAACTGATAACTAATTTGATCATTTACCTACCACTGATTTTTTTCTGAACTAGTAATCCATTTATCCAGCACCCATAATGCATTGCTCACATAAAGTCCTCTGTGGCTATCGAAGCTGGCTCCACCCCCTCCAAGAGAAATATGGGCGGGACCAGAGGCCTCACTCGGGCAGACATCGCAGCTGATTGGTCAGGCCACCTGCCCGTCACACAGAACTGCAGAAAAATACACAGTTCACATTTTAGAAAGTGCACAACAACTGAGATTAAGACTCTTTTTCATATGATTCAGAAAGCAGTTATAATAAGCTTGCTACGTTAACTGGACTAATTGAATGAACTGGGATTAGCAAAAAGTCAAGTAAACACATTTTAAAATGGATTTTAATATACACACAAGCAACACAGTGACAGCAGCCTCATCTCACCTCTTATCTTCAGCCAAAGGACACAGATGCAGAGCAAATCTATCTAAATCAAACGAAACAGTCGAGCAGCTGAAGCATCAGTACTCACCTTCTGCTGCCTTCACACACCTGACATCATCATCATTACTATCCTCATCATCACAGGTATGCCAGCGAAAGCATGAGCTCATTCTCTCAAACACAAAAGCATGAGAGTGTGTTTGTGATAAACTTGGAACAATGCAAATTTTGTTGAGTATTCCCAACGATAGCGGACCGCGAGAGGATTTCAGACAGGCACAGCAGGATTTGGGATTACACAGATGATAGTCACCAGGTCACTCGCGCGCACATGCACACACACACACACACACACACACACACACTCCTGTAGTGTCTCCATGTGTTCTGGGGGCTCTCTCTTCATAGGTGTAATGGTGTTTCTACT
>JAUCNO010001323.1:950196-960823 GCA_032353835.1 Enteromius viviparus
CAGATTCTTCTAGAAAATGATTGATGAGCTGCTTCAGTCCAGAAAGAGTTCATCTGGAGATATGACCAAAGTTATTCTGACGTTCACTTGATCAAAATCAGTCCAGATCTGAATCCAGAAGAGCTTCTAGGATTACACTAAAAGAGCTATGACCGGATCAAACACTCTAAACTATCGATTAGACGATGGAGATTGATCACGTTGGTCTTTTAGGACTGATGAAAAACTACTTGTCGACTAACCACAGAATGCCTGTTAAGCACTAGTTAAGGCCTGTACTAGTTTAAGATGTGCACTAGTCTAAGGATAGGGATGCTAAGTTTGATTTCTTACCAACTCGTCTGCATCTTTATATCCCTGAGGGTGGAGGGATGCAGTGAACAAACATTACTGATTCACGCTCGGCTGTAAGAGATGAAGGTCAGGTAGATCTTACTCACCTTCGCTGAGCAGGAGACAAACGGAGACCTTCCATCACTACTTGGCTGCAGCCCAATCACCTGCAGAGTAAACCAGACTCCTTCATCATCTTCATTCAGAGCAAAGGTAACTAGCTAATGAGTTCTGATGCTACGGGTTCATAAACCAAGACATCTCAAATAAATTAGTTCTTGCTTTTTAACAGAACTCAAGTAACCTGCAGATCTAGCATCGGCATTCCATTTCATATCAAAGTGTTCAAAAATGACAGAACAGAACAGAAGAGCTTGTTATTTATGGAAAGGAGTTACTAATGGCTAATAATTCTCACTGGTTGATTTCTCTCAATTTGGACTTTTCTTAAAGTTGAAAGATATAAACACAGAATTGCGAGATGGAAACTCAGAGTTATGAGGGGGAAAAGTCGGAAAATATGAGATAGAATTGTGTCCAAAAAAAGGTATAAATACAGAATTATGAGGACAAACTAACTAATTGTAAGACAAACGTGTCTGAATTATGATATAAATCTCAAATACTGAGAAATAAAGCTTAGAAATGCAGAATTCAGATGGAAAAGTCTAAAGTATGAGATAATAATATTGAATTATGAGAATTAAATGAGAACTCTGGAGAAAATTGTAAGTTATAAATGCTGAATTATAATGAATACAGAATTATGACAGAAATGTAGAACTGAGGAAAAAGTCTGAAGTTTGAGATATAGATGCAGATTTATACAGGGGAAAGTCTGTAAAAAAAAGTGTAAATTATGTATTTTATTTTTAATGGCAAATGATGAGATATATGAGTCTGAATTATGAGGTTAATATCAGAACTTCTAGATAAAACGTCACAATTATGTATTTCGAGAGAATAAATAAATGTCAAAGTCTGAATTGTGAGAATAGCCGGACACACGCGGTGTGTGTTATAACTGTTCCTGCGGTCAGTTACCCGGTTGAGTTTGATGAGCACGCAGGGTTTTCCGTCCTGGTATCCATACGTGCGGTCCTCGAGCCCGGAGCAGATGCCCAGCATGGTGCGGTTGAACTGGCAGGAGCGTTTGGGATTGTTGCGCACCTCTCCGCTGTCCTCCTGGATGAAGTACTGATCCGGCGTGCAGGCGTCGTTCTTCACGGCCTGCTGCGAGTCATTATAAGCTGCAGACAGACACAGACACTGAGGAAGCGATTGACTGTTTCCTGACGCACTTAGATTCCCAGGTTTCTCAGGGGTGCTATCACACATCAGCACTAACCTCATATCAGTGATAGCTGTCAGATGTTACGGAGTGAAAGTGAACTGATGGAAGCATCTACTGCAGCTGGGCTTTCATAATATTACTGAAACCTACCTATATTCAAGCGTTAATGCATGCTTGAAGCTACAATGTAACAGATTTTTAGTCTTTATTTTGATGCATCGATGCATGTTTAGATATTACAGTTTTTGCCCGTTGCTTGAACACGTTTTGCAAACCTTAGCTCATCATGTCAAAACTCTACACGCTGGGAAATAAACCATTCACATCTATGTCCAATTGAAACTCTGCTATCAAAACCTTTCAACTCAGCAGCAACTCACTAGTCTGCTTTATAGAAAACACTGCAGGCTTGGGTTTACGCTGTTTTTATTTGGGTCCACAGAAGGCACGTTTTCACAACACCCAAAAAAATACGAAATACTCTACATTACTTTACAGTACAATAAATTCAGTTAAAGCAAAAATAAAACAAACAATTCACTACTGTAAACACAGAAAAAAATGTATCCTGTTGGGTCATGGCCAGAGGATTTCATCAACATCACAAGCAATGTCTTCTCTCGCTAACATCAGGGGAAATGGATTGACCTTACCTCAGTGTCTCAAATACATATTGTGGATGGCATTACTCAAAACACACAGAACTGCCCCATCCCATACACAGGTACCTGTGTAGCTCCACTAATATTGGCACCCTTGGTGGCTGTGAAAATAAATAATCTGCATTGTTTATCCTTTTGATTTTTATTCACAAAATTCTAACCTATCATTGAAGTAAAACAATTGAAAATGGGGAAAAAAACTCAGGATTAAATAAATGTTTTCTCCAATACATGTTGGCCACAATTATTAGCACCCAGTTATTGCTACGTCCTTTTCCCAAGATAACAGCTCTGAGTTTTCTCCTGTAATGTCTGAGGAGTTTGGAGAACACCTGATAAGATAAAAGAGACCACTACTTCATTCAGAATCACTGCAGACCCTTCAGATCACCAGCTCCATGCTGGTTCTTCTCTTTAGTTCTCCTCACTCAGGGTTCAGCTCAGAGGACTGGGACAGTCACGGCGAAGCTTCATTTTGTGCTCAGTGACTAATTCTTGTGTTTATTTTGATGTTTGTTTTGGATTATTGTCTCAGTGGAAGACCCAACCACGACCCAATTGTTTTTGGATAAGCAAGAAGAATGTTTCTTAAACCCTTCTGAACAACATGTGCTTATTTAGGAGCTGTTTTTTAAAAGGTTTTCTGACAATGAGACTCAACTGTTTTCTGCAGTTCTCCAGCTGTGGTTCTTGAAGAGAACTTCAAACTCTACTCCTCGTTGTGTATTAGGAGGATAGAGACACACGTCCTCTTCCAGGCAGCTTCCTAACATTGCATGTTGATTGGAAATTCTTTATTAATTCCCTGATGGTGATCATTTTCACTGCTCTAGCTCTTTTCTTAAAGCCACTTCACTGATTGGTGAAGCTCAATTATCTTCTGCAGCATATATGAAATATATTCTTTGTTTTTTCTCATTGTGTTGATGACAACTTTGTTCTCCCTCCTATATATATTTCTGTGAAACAAGAAGCCAAGGCTGGATATTTTCATGTTCATAATCACCCTGGAGTGCTCAAGATTGTGAATATGAATGGGAATATACTTCAGAGATATTTTACTCATAAATAAATTCTAGGGCTGTCAATAATTGTGGTCAACATGTATTGGAGAACACATTTATTTAATCACAAGAATTTCTCCCTATTTTCAATCAAATAGAACAACAGTGCAGTGTGCAGTTTGCAGTGTACAGTGTGCAGTGTGTAATGTGCAGTGTGCAGTTTGCAGTGTGCAGTGTGCAGTGTGCAGTGTGTAATGTGCAGTGTGTAATGTGCAGTGTACAGTGTGCAGTGTGTAATGTGCAGTGTGCAGTGTGTAATGTGCAGTGTGCAGTGTACAGTGTGCCGTGTGCAGTGTGCAGTGTGTATTGTGCAGAGTGTAATGTGCAGTGTACAGTGTACAGTGTGCAGTGTGTAATGTGCAGTGTGCAGTGTGTAATGTGCAGTGTGCAGTGTACAGTGTGCCGTTTGCAGTGTGCAGTGTGTAATGTGCAGTGTGCAGTGTACATTGTGTTTAGGTGCAGTGTACAGTGTGCAGTGTGTAATGTGCAGTTTGCAGTGTGCAGTGTGTAATGTGCAGTGTGTAATGTGCAGTGTGTAATGTGCAGTGTGCAGTGTGCCGTTTGCAGTGTGCAGTGTGTAATGTGCAGTGTGCAGTGTACAGTGTGTTTAGGTGCAGTGTACAGTGTACATGTGTACAGTGTGCAGTCTACAGTGTGTGTAGTGTGCAGTGTACAGTGTGTAGTGTGCAGTGTACAGTGTACAGTGTGTCGTGTGCAGTGTACAGTGTGTAGTGTGCAGTGTGCACTGTGTAGTGTGCAGGAGCGAGTGTGTTGCAGGATTGCAGCTGAAGTGCTAAGCAGCTCTTTTGTTTAAGGTATAGTAACAACAACAAACTTTAGTTTAAGCTTGTGTCTATTGTGTTCAAGCAAAGGGTAAAAACTAATAAAACAATTGGCAGGGAAAGAGTTAACAACATGTTTGTAAGCTGAAATGAAGCTGAAATATGAATAACACAATAAAAACTAAAACTATTTAAAAAGGTGTGTTGTTTTTAGTATCGTTGAGATGCTGTTGTAGTTTTTGTTATTATTTTGAAATTAGATTTTTTTCTAAAGTTGCTGCTATATTATTTAAAGATTTAGTAATTATTTATTTTATACCTTTTTACGAGAATGAAAAATGTTGCATTCAAATCAAATAAGTTTTTTTTAAATTTAATTTCAGATAATGTTTATTAATTAGTAATGCAAATCTGCAAAGATTACTTATAATTATTGAAATTAAAACCTATATAAAAATGTGAATGGAACTATAATAAATTGCACTGGCCTGTAGAATTATACACTGTTATGATATTTATATGGTGATTATTGTCCTTTCATGATCTAACCAGACGTCAGACGATTATGCAGAAATTCATGTCTTCAGTTCCACAGATGAAGGAAAGTAATGGAATGAGGGTGAGTCAATCTGTGTTTATTATTAACGGAATTATTCCTAAATCACAGATACTTTACATTGTTTTGAACTACAGAGCAGCAAATTAATATTTCTGTTCATGCATTTGTAGCTGTTTTTCACTGAAGACGTTCATTCATTCACAGAGAATTGAACCTGATCTTTTCCATGAAAACACACACAGACTGTGATCGTGCGTTGTGTGTTGGCAGCATCAGTGCATGTGGTTTCCTGTGTTTTTGGTTAAATATACTCACGGGTGAGGAAGTTGTCCAGAGCCTGAATGTATGAGTCCCAGCTCTCTGTTTTGTCCACACTATACACGATTTCTAGAGGATCGGCTTTTGGCCGAATCATCATTCCTACAGAAACACACAGAGTCAGAGTGTGTGTGTGTGTGTGTGAGAGAGAGAGAGAGTATGTGTGTGTGTACCTGGTGTAGCCAGACGATCCTGCCAAGTGGGCTGATAATCATCAAGCGTCAGTAGCATCACATACATGGTGAGACAGAACATGCCAGCCAGAAACGTGTAGAAGATCAGATAGAACAACAGAATCAGACCTGCAGAACACACACACATACACACACAGAACATTAGCTTCACCTGCCACAGCATGTTAACTTCATTGTCTGTTATAGCCTACCATTGTCGAGAAGAGAACCTTAAAGGAACAGTTCATCCAAAAATTAATATTATCTAAAAATTTGCTCATCTTTAGATCAGCCCCAGATCAAGAGGAGTGTGTGTCTTCATCAGATCTGCATCAGTGTCTCAGTAATGGAAGTGAATGGGTGCCGTCAGAATGAGTCTGATAAAAACATCAGAATAATCCACAGTTCATCAGTTAACATCTGGAGAAGACACAAGATCAAACTAATCCATATCATGTTGTCGGTAAATCAGCATATTTGTTTAGTAAACGCTGCTTGATCTGAGCAGATCTCTCTCCTGATTCAGACCAGAAGAGTTATTATGGATTATAGACTCATAACTCAGTTCAACGCTGGATTAGTCTGATCTGATGTTCACTGATGGACTGGAGTGCTGTGGATTATTCTGATGTGTTCACCAGACTCTCATTCTGACGGCACCCATTCACTTCCATTACTGAGACACTGATGCAGATCTGATGAAGACACACACTCCTCCTGATCTCTGATGATCTGAGAATGAGCACATTTTCAGATAATATTGATTTTAGATGAACTATTAACTTGAAACATGAACAAAGTATAGTGTTTTCAAAGGTTAAATATAGCCTGCTGCTTTTAGCGTGTCATTATGTTGGATGTTAAATGCAGTTCATCTGAGAATCATCACATAGAGGTTATTTCAGATCTGCATGTAGTATGTGAAGCGTGTGTGATATTGAGGCGGTGTACGTGACCTAGATTCCCTTCATTCACTCCATCCTCATGTCATCCGTCTCTCATTCGTCCATCACTGAGCAAATGTCAGGACAGACTGAGGAAGAGTAAATCCTCTTACACTAAAACCACTGCCTCCTCCGGCTCTATCTCTCTTTATCTCGATCTGTCTCTCTCTCTCTCTCTCTCTTCATACTCTGCTCTCTCTCTATCTCTCTCTCTTCTCTTTCTCTTTCATTTTTCTCAGCATTTTTTCTGTCTGTTTTAGCTCTTTGTCCTCTCTCTCTCTCTCTCTCTCTCTCTCTCTTATGGGTGGAGTGGGGGATGGGAGTCAGATTAGTGTCTCCTCCTCTCATTTGCTGTGAGACTCTGATGTCATCGATGCTCTCAGCCAATCAGATCCAGCAATATATATGAAACCCAGCCAGTGAACCCATCTGACATAATATGACACACACACACACTGTGATTTGATGTGGTCTGTTTGTTTTTGCAGAATGTGATTGGTCCTTCAGCATTTGAATGTCAAATAAAACATTTGTAATGCATCTCACTTATCGTTTAGTTCAATGATGATTTTAAAATAAAGCATTACATCGGTTTATAGCAGCGGATTCCATCCAAATGATAGACATCTGAGGAAATGTGACATTTAAATCTTATAATATTATACACTCTAATGATTCATTTTCACATTTGGTCTGTTATTGAAAGGAATAAGGTACAAGACATTGCACTCGCACTGAATGTAATGTAATGAGCGATTTCCTTTAATGGATAGTTTAGTGTAATAATGGTTTAAAATATGGCTTTACATCCATTTAAGAGTCTAAATCCTCTGATATGTGAGGAAATATGAAATTTAAAGCTTGTAATAATCTAAACACTAATGATGAATTTACATATTTGGTCTGTGATTCAGGCAAAACCTCTTAATATTTTTAAATATCACTTTAAAAACATATTTTTTAGACTAGCTTTTGCTTGAATTTTTATATTTATAATATATCTTATATATTGTTTAAGTGTTTTGATTTAATGTTTCCTTTTTTGCTTAATTGATCATTTTATCTGCTGTGGTTTGATATTTTATTTAGTAATGTAAAGCGCTTTGAGAAGTAACATTTAAAGGCACTATAGACAATAAAGATTATTATTGTTATATTGTAGGGAATATGATTGTCAGCCTAGAAATCATTTCCTGATTTGAAAAAAAAGCAATGATAGAGTTTATTTTGTTTAGTTTTATTATTATTGAACATATCGGTCTATATTATAGTCCTGTGTGTTTAAGTGTTTCTCTATATTTTACTGTCGCTGTGAGATGTTTTAGATTCAGACTGAAGAGAAAATCAAACTATTTCATATTATATGGATGTGTATGTCAATATATGAATGTAGTTTCGGTTCACCCAGTATTAGCACAAACCGAATTAATTGTGAAAGCTGGTGAGAGACGCATCACCTCACACACACACACACACACACACACACACTAAATGGGTGACTCAGCTAAAAGTCATTTAGCAGAACACAAAGCTGCATGAAATTCATTAATGCATAATTACTAGAACACACACACACTCACACACACTCACATAGTAAATGACATAAACACATCGGAGCTCGTGACAGCCACACTGTAAATCGATTTGAAGATTGAAAGATGCGCGCGCGCGTGTGTGTGTGTGTTCTGTATATGGTTATATAACTCCTGATGGATGCCGCTGCTCCGGATGTGAG
Organism: Enteromius viviparus; assembly: GCA_032353835.1. Taxonomy (NCBI): domain Eukaryota; kingdom Metazoa; phylum Chordata; class Actinopteri; order Cypriniformes; family Cyprinidae; genus Enteromius; species Enteromius viviparus. The sequence continues at coordinate 958,061 of JAUCNO010001323.1, forward strand.
CAAAACCACGTCACGTCACGTGAGCGCGCGCGAGCTGAGGACACTCACCGAATAACCTTGCGCGCGCCCGTGCGATCGATCAGTTTGATCGGAACCATCGGATGCGCGTTCGCGATCCCTTAGCGAGGCGCGCGCGGAAAACGTAACCTCCTTCAGCTCTCTGCACCCGTTCACCCTTAACGCAGACGGAGGAGCGCTCCGCTCGCGCACACACACAACCACACAACCACACATACATAGACACGCGGGAGCGCGCAACAACAGCAGCAGCAGCAGCATCGTCAGATTGTCCTTTAACACATTAGGGCCTGATGCATTCACACACACACAGACACACACACACTGATAGAGAGAGAGACGCATTGCGCAACGCGCTCCGGTTAAAATGAATGAAGGCACCGGGATCACGCGCCGCCGTTCAATCGAGCGTCTTATATAAGGCACACTCACCCCAGCTGCTCGCTGTTCTCCCGAGCAGCTCGTGCGTCCGCGGGTTCCAGAAGAATTCCTTCCATTCCCCAGATTCCTTCTTCTCGTCGTCTTTGGCCATGTCTCCGGTGCGCGCCGCTTTGATGACCGCTGGGAATAAGCGCGATGGAACGGCTGGTGCTCACGGACGCGGTTCGGTCGCTTTTTCTCGCTCTTCCCGTTGAGAACCGAGCGGAGTGCCGCAGCGCCGCGCACTAATCCAGAGACACTGCGGTAAAACGCGCTGAGCGCACGCGCACCCGGTAATACCCCCCCAATCTCCTGCGGAACAGAAGCTCCGACACCCCACCCCCATCTGCAGCTCTCCAGCCAATCGCGTCGCTCTCCTCTCTCCGAGCCACGCCCCCCAGTGGTCCAGCGGCTCCGCATCCGCGCGTCTGTCGGTGGCTCTCCGGTGATGCTCCGGTTCGGCTGTGCGCGCAGACCGATCGATCACGTGAGTTTCCGCTTCGCCGCGCGACGGAACACCGTGTACAGACCCCGCAGACGCGGCCCAGCAGCACAACAACACAAATTCCATCCACATTCGCCTTTAGCCTTTCTCTATGCTATTGTAACATTGGAAATATGTTGTATTTCCTCAATATTTAATTTAGATAAATGTCAGTCAAATGCTGTCATATTCTATAAACCATACATCAAAGAAAAGACTATTTATTTAGATGTTTTAAATCCCAATTTTAAAAACCTGACCTTTATAACTGCTTCTATGTCACATACTGAACATATTACACATATTGTTGGCTCCTTGACAAATAGCTTTTGTTCCTCTTTTGTAAGCGACTTTGGATTAAAACATCGGCATAAATAAGTGCTTAAATGTGGGTTAAATGCAGCACGGAGGTCACGGGGTCGACTCTCCGGATCTGTGCTTTAATGCGTTTAGATCCAACGAGTACATTTTTTTCAGTATTGTATTTTAAAACAGTCTTCGCTTTCTGTAAAGCAGCTGTCTCAGGTGTTTTAGGACGTCTGCAGATGTTATTTGTGTCAGTGTCTTCCTGTGATTTGGTTAAATGTATTTCGGTCTGGAGCTCAATCCTGGAAATGTTGCTGACTGTGTGTTTGGTCTGAAGGCTGTTGAGTCACACGGAGCGTCTCTGGACACAGATTTCATCAGTAGGTAAAAGTTTAGTGGGGAAGGTCAACAGTGTTCCACAGATAAAGATCAGGCACATACAGTACACTGACCTCTGAGGCGCCGCTCAAACATCACATAGAGATTTCTGCATGCGTGTATGTTCGTGTGATAGATCCAATCAAATCCACGTTTAGTGCTCTTGAGCGCTTTCTCAGGAGCTTTCTTGAAGAAATAGTTCAAGATGCAGTTCAGATGCTGTCTGAAACACCATGTTTGAGAAACCTGCATCTGAGAAAAAGAGCACTTGAAGTACCCCAGAGATTTAACATGAAATATGATTAATCACATCCAAAATAAAGGTTTTTCTTTCTTTACATAATATGTACTGTATTTATTAAGTATATATGGATACAAACACATGCATGCATATATTTAATGAAAATATGTTATATGTATATATGAAATATATTTAGATATAACATCAAAATAAATATAGAAATACGTTTACATGTAAGCACTTTCAAAATATATACTGTAGGTGCGTGTTTTAATATAAACATAATAAATAAACACATCTATTATGTAAAGAATAGCGTTTATTTTGGATGTGATTAATCATTTGCAGCACTAATTTTAATAGTTAATGTTCATGATTTTGGACGCATGACATGCAAGCAGGCTAAACCAATACATTTCCCTTTCATTTCTTTCTTTCTTTCTAAAGCAGATTTTTAAAACAACCAGAAGGTTTACCAAAGTGCTGCAGAGAAAATTCAAGCAAGTCATCAAAATATAGACAATTTGAACGTCATTTATTCTTAAGATAGTTATACGATTAATTAATTACAAGCTCTTTCTTGAAGCCCTGCAGCTCCTTCACCTTGATGTAATATGATGTTTCATGCACGTCATGTTGCTGATTTCCCCAAGATATCAAATCAGTGTCAAAAATAAGATAAGGTAGGTTGAAAGAAATCCAAAAGTAGGTTTGATTATGTGTGATGTAATGGATTACAACAATTTTTATATAGGCTATATAAATCGAAATCAGTAAGGTGTTACAATATATATATATACACAACCGTTCAAATATTTGGGGTCAGTAAGATATTGGGAAACACTTTAGAATAGCGGATGGTTATAAGTCATTTATAAGAGATTAGTTAATGATGAAATATACATCTACAAAACAT
>JAUCNO010001323.1:971815-985544 GCA_032353835.1 Enteromius viviparus
AAGATTCTCTGGTCTGATGAGACCAAGATAGAACTTTTGGCCTTAATTCTAAGCGGTATGTGTGGAGAAAACCAGGCCCTGCTCATCATCTGTCCAATACAGTCCCAGCAGTGAAGCATGGAGGAGCATCCTGCTGTGGGGGTGTTCTTCAGCTGCAGGGACAGGACCACTGGGTGCTCTCCAGAGTGCTCAGGACCTCAGACTGGGCTGAAGGTTTACCTTCCAACAAGACAATGACCCTAAGCTCACAGATAAAATAACCAAGGAGAGGCTTCACAACAACTCTGTGATTGGAATGGCCCAGCCAGAGCCCTGACTTAAACTCAAATGAGCATCTCTGGAGAGACCTACAAATGTCTGTCCACCAACGTTTACCATCCAACCTGACAGAACTGGAGAGGATCCCCAAGGAGTGAAAAACTTGAGGAATCTTTCCCAGAAAGACTCACGGCTGTATTCCATCAAAAGGTGCTTCTACTAAATACTGAGCAAAGGGTCTGAATACTTACGACCATGTGATATTTATTTTTTCTTTTTTCTTTTTTAATAAATCTGCAAAAATATCAACAATTCTGCGTTTTTCTGTCAATATGGGGTGCTGTGTGTACATTAATGAGGACAAAAAATTAACTTAAAGGTTTTTAGCAAATAACTGCAGTATAACAAAGTTTGAAATATTTAAGGGGGTCTGAATACTTTCTGTGCCCACTGTATATAAACGTTCTGTTTGTTTATAAACTGGATATCTGTGAAATATGCTGCAGAACATTTAACTTGAATAACAAATCTGAGCTAAAACACAAATAAACAGCAAACACAGACAATGTAACGTTAGCGCAAAAAGCAATCGATAATTTTAGCACAAATAACCCGCCAAATGTTGAGTCTAATGTGTATTTAAAATATTCCTAGTAATTAACGTTAGTGTAGCATAGAATAATGCAAGGAAATATATAGTTACCCCATAATAAAATGGTAATAACACGTTTATATGTTATATAGCACTGTGTTATTTCAGAGAATATAATAGTAATACCATGGTACTGTTTTAGCGGAGACTGTGTATTTTATGAGTGTGTGTGTGTGTGTGTGTGTGTGTGTGTGTGTTTATGCGCATCGAGTATATCTCTTAAATTTGTTGATAGTTGATCCCCGGTCGTTCGTGCGCGAGAGCCGCGGGAGCGCGTACCGTGGTTTTCTGCACGTGTCCTCTCTGTGTGATCGTCTTGCTGTGTTTCTCGTTGGCTACTTTCATCCGCTGCACCGCCGACATGATGCTGCCGCTGCTGGAACGCGTCGCGGGAGGCGGAAGATCGCGCTGGGACGGTAATGGGAGCGGATTTGTCCGGTGATTTGGTTCCGTCCAGTCGCTCGAGCTGCGCAGCGGCGCTATCACGTGACCCGTGGCAGGCCCCACCCCCTCGTTACGTCACACCGCCGAGCAACTGAACCGCAGCTCAAACTATTTCAGATATAACGTTACGTTAGTGGTAACGTTAATAATATAACAGTTAAATATAATATAGGCTACAAACTCCATAATAAAGCACAATGTTTCAATTCATCGTGTATTTTGAGCTGTAGTTCGTCTAATATTTTCCTGGTGTTGGTTATCTTGGAAATTGGCATTTTATTTGTAAACATCATACTGTTTTCCCTTTTTTTTTAGTAAATTTCATAAAACTAGAGAGACCTGTAGTGCTGACACCCGTGAAGACAGAAAACCTCTGAATCAGTCTCAAAGTACTGACGTCAAACCAAACGAAAAACATTAATTTTGTAATTTTGATATTACAAAGCTTCATTTAACCTCGAAGCGGAATCGTTTTGGTTTTGAGGATGATTTTATTAAGTTATAGTTTATCTTGTTCTTGACTTCGAAGAATCGGGTTTCTGAAGCTCTTTATTCAGATTGTTTGCAGATCATTTGGTTTCGATCGGAACTTCAAGAGTGAATCAGAAACGTCTTCTCTTTTTATTATTATGAATCAGAAAATACTGTCACCAGACAGAAAACAAACGCATTTTCACATATACTCTAACTGTCTACTGAAATTTCAAGACTTCCAGAAAGCTTTGAAAGAAAATAACAGCTCAGATTTATGTTAAATAACATTTATAGACGTCACACAAACAAGTTTAAACTTGTGTTAAATACTGAGAAAAAGTTCCCACTCACAAAAACTCTGAACAGAAGCTGTCACGTCAAACATAGTAAACAATACTGACTGGACAATCAGCCAGGGGTCACACACACACACACACACACACACACACTGCTGAGAAAACCTCAGGATCTTAAAAAGACAAACATGTCGAGTTCTGTATTCTGCATAAAGGGCCACGTTTAGCCCACTGCAGTCGGTCAGTGTCACAGCCGCTTGGATGGAAATATCATCCGACAGCCACTAAAACAACACAAACTCCAACAGAGAGCCGGATCTGTGCTGCTGCAGGTCTGAGATCAGCCGATCTACACACAAACACAGAGAAAACACATCAGATATTACCAGTTCAGATGCAGACTACACATCTCTAAACCAGTCGTTAAACACATTCATCATCAAAGCTGAGTAATCATCTCTGCACTGATGCCTGGTTTGTTAGGAGAGGACAAAAACATCTAAATATTGAGAAAATCATCTTTAAAGTTGTTCAAATGAAGATCTTACTAATGCATATCTTCATGGAACATCCTAATGATTTTTGGCATGAAAGAGAAATGTTTAATTTTGACTTTATTTGTACAGATGTAGCTGTGCTCCAGGGTCTTCATGTGTTCACTCAGTAATTTCACTTTAATGAACAGACTCTTTACTGGCCATTGAAGGAAATAACTGAACATAAGAAACATGCTCTTCTTAGAAGACTAAGACGGCTGACCTCTGGAGGTGATGAAGAGCTGTACTTCTGTCAGCATCCCAGTCCACTGATGATCCCGATCCGGTCCATCTTCATCCCGAAGCAGCCTCGCCCCACGCCCTTCCTGCTCCGCCCCTGCATCTTCCTGTGACGGCTCAGCACATCCAGGAACACGCGTGATGGGGGCGGAGCCTCATCTGCTGACCCCTCCCTGACCTCTGGATGAGCCAATAGAAGAGAGCTGATCTTCAGCCCGAACAGATCCTGCAGAACCTGAGTGAAACACACACTTAATGAATACAGCATGCAACACCACTCCTGTTATCTGTGTCTCTGAAATACACAACAATATATGAGTCACAATTATCCATGCCTCGTTAATTAAAAAGATATTTTGTAAATTTCCTACCATAAATATATCAAAACTTCTTTTCTGATTAGTAATATGCATGGCTAAGAACTTCATTTATGTGGATGTTTTTGCTCCCTCAGATTCTAGATTGATACTGTCCTCTCCTAACAAACCAGACATCAACGGAAAGCTTAAGAGAGATTATACAAATATATAATTTTTCATTTAGTACTGAACTGAAAAGATATTTCACATAAAAGATGTCCACATAAAACATTCAGAGGTTTTTGTGTTTATGCCTGAATGATCCCCAGCTGTGTGTTTTAGTTGGTCTTGATTCTCTTGTTTGTCCTGAAGAGTTCAGCTGCTGCTGATCTTCAGAAAAATCCTTTTTGTTGTGTTTTTTTTAGCATTTCTGTGTATTTGATCCCTTTCCAGCAATGACTGTATGATTGTGAGCTCTGTTTTTCAGCTGAGGGACTCCGACACAGATATTAGAGGAGGATCAAGCTCTCACTGATGATCCAGAAGGAGAAACAGGCAGGGGTGTGAAAACTTTTGACTTTGAAGATCAGGTAAAGTTATTTTGTCTTCTGTAGCCTCTGAAGGGCAGTACGGAAGAAATATATATTTAGGCAAAATAAGAAAAACGTACACATCTCCGTCCTGTTCAAAAGTTTTCACAGTATTAAGAATCAAAAGGATGTAAACCTTTGACCTCAACCGTATTTATTCAGCTTTCAGATGACGTATAAACCTCAGTTTCGTGGTTTTGTGGTCTTGGATCAGATGTATTTTTATTCATTTAAAACTGTTACAATTTAGTTTGTCAAATATTTTGCTGGTATGTAACTCCACATTTAGGCAGTATCCCACAATAATTAATAGTATTTTTATTGCATTATTTATTTTTGACGAAATATGAAAACATTGTTTTAGTGTTTATAAAAATGTCTAGATTTCTGGTCATGATTCTAACATTATTTGAAGGGTACAAAGTTTTATTCATTCATCTTCAACTATGTTTATTTTACTATATTCATAATAATGTTTTAAGAACATCATAAGGAGATTCCAAGAAGGCTGTTCTTCAATGTTATAAGAGCTTTCATCTAATATTAATCAAATTATAATATTTTTCTTTAGCTATTTTAATAAAAACATGTTTACAGTAAAATATAGAAAATCTAAAATATTTTCAATGGTTTTATTTTTATTATAATTACCCTGGATGTGATTTTATTTTATTAATTAAAAAAAAGAAAATGATAAAATAGCATTTTGCCGTTTTTAAATCGTACATTTTACTATTAGAGTTGCATTAATATTCTAATTAAAGTTTTACTTATTTTAGTGTATTATATAATATAATAATAATATATTAGTGTATTAGTATACGTATATGTAGTATATCATTAAACTAAATAAAAATAAAATGATTTGCTTTTTTAAGTAACGTGTGATGAGAGTAGTTTAATTAAACTGTAATAATCCCGGACCACATCATGTCTTAATAAATTAAGAATAAGAAAATTATTATGCCTTTTGCATAAATTAGTTTTTTTAAGGTGAAGTGTGTAATTTGTGCAGCTCACGCAAGATTCCTAAACGCTCGTCTGTCATTGGTCAGCTAGTCCGATAGTCCCGCCCCAAACTCATGTGATTGGTCAAATTAGAAATTGACTCAAAGATCAAATCCTCACCTGAGCATCTGGTCGTCGTGGTGATGGCCGTCCTTCTACCTGCGTTGCCACAGCGATGATGATGAGCAGGAGAAGAGATGAAGAAACCATGCTGTCACTAAAGATAAAGATCAGTCCAGCGCTGGATCACGTCACTGTCACGGTTCTGTCCTGTACGCTTCAGGACGGGTCTCTGGCGGAGCGGGTGCTGCGCCGGCTCTTTAAGGAGCATCGCTGTGATGTCACACATAGTAACAGGTTGCTGTGAGCGACGACCCGCCCCTCAGACGTCACACCTGCAGACTGAAGACGACCCTCGCTCCACACAGACTCCGTGGCTTCAGAAAGCCCCGGTGACGACTGTAAGCGCTTCATTTAATCGTTTATAGCTCGTCATTCTTCACAGTCACAGACTGGCGTGACCTCTGACCCCCTCGGGATCCACCCCCTATAAAAGTTCCCCCTGGAAACGGGCGGCGCTCGGGAACTATTTCCTCCTGCAAGAATCGGACGCAATAGTTCCACGTCAGATGAGAGTTTCCCTGGAAATGAGCGCAGGTCACGGGCCCTTCAACCTCCGGCGGCCCCGCAGACGTGATCTGTGCTGATCCGAAACACTCACAGATATCACAGCAGCTGTGATCTCCAGTCTTCAGAATCATACACTGATATTACACACTTCTGAGTGTTATCAGTGCTGAACAGTCACAGCTCTCTCTGTAACACACAGGAGCTAAGCTGTGCTGCGGAGACGTCTTGTGCTTCGCTCTGTCTGAGGTGACAGAGAGCAGCTGCAAACACCACTTAGGTAAAGATGGGAAATCAAGGACTTTTAAGATCTTTGTGCAGAGAGCCGAACACCTGCCAGCTCCCTGACCTCTGACCCCTGGACCCTACATCACACTCACACTAATATGACACACACACACACTCTGGGACCCTGCACTGAAACGCTTTCACACACAACCCTGTCCTGTCTTTGTGTGTGTGTGTGTTTGATTGTGTCAGAGAATGTGTGCGTGTGTGTGTGTGTGTGTGTGTGTGTGTACACGTAAAACTTTTAAACGCAAGAGAATGTTGGACCGCGAGTGAGAGACGGTATAATTATTAAAAGTAATTTTCTCTCATCTTTTATTATGTGAAGATCAGATCTGTGAATATTAAAGTCAGAACAGAACTGCAGCAGCTCTTCTCTTCGGTGTTGTGACGTGAAACAAACACCAAAAAAAAAAAAAGCAAGCTAGGGTGGAGTTTGGTTCTGTGCATCAGTGTTGATGTGGAGATGTGAGAATGGCTCAACAGTGTATGCAAATGAGCTGCAGGGGCGGAGCTTAGCATCCTGCATAAATCACTGGAGAGCAGCAGCTAGAGTCTGATTAATCATCAGCTCAAAACACACAAGACTCAAGTTTCATGGAGAAAGCTTACCGTCCTAAACACTTTAGTTAACAGATGATTTTTTGGCAAAAATTGCTAATAAATTTAATAAAGAATCATTTTGTAACTCTAAACAAAGGCTTGAAATAATTCTTAAACACTAATAATCTTGGTTTTATTAACAATTACATACATTTTAATTAAATTACATCCACAATGCTTTTTAAGTTAAGAAGCGGTTACTCTATGCCTGCAGGTCATCAAGCTCAAGATGAAGAGAAACACTAACTGCTGGAATAAAGTTTAGGTTTATTTCAGGTAAATGGTTTTGGTTTGAGTTTCACTGAACTGTAATGACCATGAACTCGGAGAGGGTTAGGAATGATTTCCAGGGCAGTGTACATCATGAAGCTGCTCTGATTGGTCACGTCAATAAAGAGCACAGACACGTCACTTCTTTCCATCGTTTTATTTTTCTTTCATCTCAAAAAGGACGAGCGGCGCCGCGGAGCTGCTTCAGAGTTTGGGGTGGCGGAAGTCTTTGCCTGCGAACTTGGCCTTGTCTCCGAGCTCCTCCTCGATCCTGCAGAACACACACACACACAGGTTAGGGTTCAGCACACTCTGATTGGACAGCTGGTTGAGAAGGCTATGATGTCACCGCTGACCTCATCAGCTGGTTGTACTTGGCCAAACGCTCTGATCTGCAGGGAGCACCAGTCTTGATCTGATCACAGCAGAACTCAGGTTAGTGTCACGGATTCTCACACGACCACACTGAAAGAGCACAGATGCATGATGGGTACCTGTCCTGTGCAGAGACCGACCACCAGGTCAGCGATGAAGGTGTCCTCCGTCTCACCGGAGCGATGGCTGACCATCACACCCCAGCCGTTAGACTGAGCCAGCTTACAGCTGTTTACACACAGTTACAGTTAGCCGCTTTCAGATCAAACACTTAAACACAACAATCCTGAAAACAAGGATAGAGAAAAAAAATAAAGAGTAACTCAAAAGAAACGGAAGTGGTGTGCTACTCACGCCTGGATGGACTCTGTGACCGAGCCGATCTGGTTGACCTTCAGCAGCAGGCAGTTGCAGGCCTTCTTCTCGCAGGCCTGCTGGATGCGTTTGGGGTTGGTGACGGTCAGATCATCTCCCACCACCTGGATATCCACCGACCCCGTGAACTTACTCCAGTTCTCCCAGTCGTCCTGATCGAACGGATCCTCGATGGACTGGACTGAGAGCAGAACCAGAGCAGACACACATAAACGGGTCTGATCCTGCACAAACCAGGTGTGTGTGTGTGTGTGTGTGTGTGTGTGTGAACGCTTGTATAATGACACGGGTTAGTGAACACAAGATGCGTGTGTGTACCGGGGTAGTTCTTGATGAAGCTCTTGTACAGGTCTCCCAGCTGCTCTCCAGTGATGTGGCGCTTGGGGTCATCCGGGGATTTGAAGTCCAGGTCGTATTTGCCGCTCCTGAAGAACTCTGACGCAGCGACGTCCATGCCGATGATGATCTTGTCAGGATAGCCGGCCTTCTCGATGGCAGATTTCAGCAGCTCCAGAGCTGCAGACCCACAGAGGTTTCATTTATATATATTTTTTGGGATATATAGATATATAGATATATAGATAGATACAGTTTTAGTAAATTTGGATAAGCATGTTTTTCAGTGCATGCTATATTCATTATGAATTGAAGACTTTTAAGAGCTGCATTAATTCTATTCAAATATAAAAGACACTTCATTCACTTTGTTACTGAGCTATAGATCAAGTGCCGTACCCTCATTGTTCTCGAGGATGTTGGGAGCGAACCCTCCCTCGTCTCCCACATTAGTGGCGTCTTTGCCGTATTTGGCCTTGATGACGTTCTTGAGGTTGTGGTAGACCTCTGCTCCGATCCTCATGGCCTCGTGAAAGTTCTTGGCTCCGACCGGCAGGATCATGAACTCCTGCATGGCCAGCTTGTTCCCGGCGTGAGAGCCGCCGTTGATTACATTGAAGGCCTGTGTGTGAGAGAGAAGAGAGGATGAGAGGAGGAAGAGGTGCAGGAGGAGGAGCAGCGTGGCGGCACACGTACAGGAACTGGCAGGATCACATCTTTGTTTCCTGCGAGGTCAGCGATGTGGCGGTACAGAGGAACACCCTTCTCAGCAGCACCTGCCTTACACACGGCCAGACTCACACCCAGGATGGCGTTCGCACCGAACTTCGCTGCGAGACGGGAAACAGATACGTTCAGCAATACGGTTTCTCTCAAGACACAAAGAAACAATCATTTCTCAAAGATTGAGGCGGAGTTTTATTTACATTTGTTCTCCGTTCCATCGAGCTCCAGCATGAACTTATCGATCTTCTCCTGATCGACGACGCTGAACTTCTGTTTACAGAAACCAGTCAAACACACCGGAACCGTTCAGCACGTTTATGCAGGAATTCATTCGTTTAATAAGATCTTGCACATATTAAATACCTTTCAGTTTAACAGCTTATTAGGTTTTAAGAATATATTAGACAAGCATTTTAATACAATGACAATGATCAATATCCTACAGAAAGATGCTCCTGATCACGCAGATAAACATGTATGTCTTCAGTTAACAGTTCATGATCTCACCTTCTCAATCAGTTTGGGAGCGATCTCTTTGTTCACGTGGTCCACGGCCTTCTGGGTACCTTAAACACATGTACATACTGATGATTTAACTGTGTGTGCACACGTGTGTTTATGTGTGTGTGCAGCAGTGATGCGCGGGTTGACCCAAAATGAGCGGGTGCTCGCGGTCATGCGCGGTCACGAGTCATCCAAAAATATTTTTAATGATATTCAGCGGTCGGTCGGGTCGTTTGAAATAAAGATGACAATTAAAACATTTATAATTGATATAGTACTAGACAGTTCTCTATGAAATACATAGGCCTACACTTTATTGGTTAAATAACTGGCGGGAAGATGACGCACAAGCTCAGTCTGCATGTAGAGATGGAGGAGGCAAGAGAAGAGGTGAAGACTTTGGAGTGGATAGGTTACTTTTAAACGCATATAGCTCAGTAATGTCTGTTTTATGTATTTTCTGAGAGGGGGTGAGATTTTTGTTGGTTAAATCTGGGGAAGAGACGCACATACATCAAGCCTTTATTAAATATTACATTTATTAATGCTATATCAACATTCAGAAAACGAACAGTTTGCGCTCCTAAGGGCTTTCACACTTTTCCAAAAGTGGGCTCTCTCCGTTGACCTGCTGATGAATTCTTCAAGCAGGGTCGAAACAAACATCGCATTCATCAGTAATCAATGGGAAGTGATGGGTCGCCTCCAGAACTGCCTGCTCTCGCCACGCGCAGCACGAGCTCGGAGCGCAATATTTAAGGGTTAGTTTATAACGTCGGTCGGGTTCGGTTTTTTTGACCCGCGCATCACTGGTGAGCAGACATACCTTTGCCCAGGTAGCGTACTTTGTCTCCGTCACGGAGCTCCAGAGCCTCATGGACTCCAGTGGAAGCTCCGCTGGGAACAGCAGCCCGGAAACGACCTGGAAACATATGGATCAGTCAAATCAGTCCATCTCGAGCAAGAACGACTCATTCGTGTTGTGTCGTCAGTGTCAGGCTGATGGACAGTCAGTGTGTGTGTATGTGTGTGTAGTCGTACCTTTAGCCGTGTACAGATCCACCTCGACAGTGGGGTTTCCTCTGGAGTCGAGGATTTCACGAGCGTGAATCTTACTGATGGACATCCTGAGAGAGACAGAACATCCAGTCACAAACACTCACTGCTGTTTGCAGTAACTTTAAGGGATAATGTAGAGAAAGGCGGTAGTTATCGCAGAAATAAGCCCCGACAGTGTGATCAGGACCCGACGTAAAGCTTATTATACGGCTACTTGCCACATAAGGGAAAAAAACTGGACATGAATTTTTTGAAACATTTTATTGGCATATGAGTTTTAAATATATAATTTCGCGGAAGGATGAAAATGTTTAAGTACCACGTGACTAATATTCAAAAGTTAGTAAGACAACTTATAACATCTACATATGAATATTAATTAATATGAAAATTTTCCATTGTTAATTGTGGTTGAACAGTGTTTGTCACAAGATGGCGCCAAACGGTAATCTTTGTTGGCGCGAAGGGATTTTAAACGTAAGTAGTCCCGGCTATGCGTTATTACTTTGGAGCGGTTTTTATTTGAAAAGAACCACCTGCAAGTGTCTCGACTGACCAATCAGAATCAAGCATTCCAGAGCGCCGTGTAATAACCAGGAATAGTAAGAGACCCGCGTTTTAAATAGTTTTTAAAGATTTGCACCAGATGTATTAAAAGAAAAAATAAACTTAAAATGTTTTAGAAAAATCTGCAGTCTATGGATTTAGGATTATATTTATAATTTGTGCGTGTAAGTGTGAAATTCTGTCAGTAATGCTTAGAAATCATTAATGCCTCTTATTAAGATTAGAATTAAACAATCTCTGCACAAACCATAAAATACTGAACACACTTCAGCTGCCAGACACGGATACAGTGTGAGGTTTCTCTATTAATAGAGCGGCTACAGCAGAAGACAGAAAAGACCTTGGGGAGAGTGTGTGTGTGTGTGTGTGTGTGTGTGTGTGTGTGAGAGAGAGGAATCTCTGTCAGACCCCAACAACTTTAAATGACCTTTACAAAGCCTTGTTGAACCCTGACCTTTGTGTTCAACATTCTGCCCTTTGCATGAGAGCAAGGACACTGTATTCCACTGTAACACACACACACACCTCTGTATATCTATCTTTGTGAGGACCTTAGCTCCTGACCCTAACCTTACCCAAGTGCTTTACCTAAACCCTGACCCAATTATAACCGGACCCCTAAAACCACGTCTGGACCCTCAAACAGATCTTTAAATGGCTTTCAGAGAGTGAGGACCGGCCAAAATGCAGATGTAGCTTTTCACTGACAGACATGCAAAACTGATCTTTAAGGTTCAGAAAGATTTCTCTTGCTCCTTTACAGAATATACAAACACATCTTCAGGTTTTCTGCAACACTGTCAGTCAATCACCAATCACAGCACAGCATCTTATCTCGCGCGGAGCTGCCCACGAACGTGCGGCGCGTGACCCTGCACTGCCAATACTGCGCGTGCACGTTGAGCAACAATCAGTTATTAAATAACTAATATTATGAAGCAATGATAACGGACTCTGAGCGCGCGTGCGGACTTTAGCCCAAGTGCCTTAAAAACCTTTTAAAATAACCCCTTATTTAATTACGTTTGCCCAGTCACGTTTTAATTCCGTTTTAAGTGTCATACACGCCGCTTCTGCTCCCTATAAAAGTAGTTTTAGAAGTTTCACCGCATATATTTTTAAACAAAAGCGGCGATATTTCACGGAATATTCTGAGATGGTTCCACCGGAAGCGTGAAGGTCATTGAGTTTACTTCAGAACGCTGGAGCCTCGTCTTAAATCTGCCCCGACTTTACAAACTCTGCGTTCAGATGGAATCTCCAGAGAACACACACACACCATTATAACAACAAACTTATTCACATTAATATTCAACACCACAGCACTTGCTGGAGGTACTGCAGGTCCCGGATCAGAAGACGCGTTCGGAAGCGTTCGGCAGCGTTCGCGAGTTCCGGCCGCAGAGCTGATCTCAGATCAGACGCTCCAATCAGGAAGCAGCAGCTCAACAGTAGAGTTCAACGCGCTCCGGCGGCGCTAAATATCGACAAAGACACTCAAACGTGAAAAAACACAGAGTCGCGGTGAAAAGCGTGCGGATTCGCGTGATTACCTGCGGGAGAGTCGCGTCGGCGTCGGTCTCGGCGTTTGACAGGGCGTAAGTGCGCGTTGCGACCTCGGCGGCGCAATTTATAGACGGTCTCTAAACAACGTCCCCGTATATGGGAAGATCCTTAGGGAGCGTCTACAAACTCCAAACATTTCCAGCGTTTCAGGACACGCCCACATCGCTGATGTTTTAAAGTGCAACAAAGTAATCAAATGTAAATGCCATCATGAAGAGTGACTAGAGTAGCTTTATAAACAGGATAGAACCAGAGAACACACACATCTTAGGCCAAAGGTATTAAATTAAGCCACTAATGCTGTGCATTGCCAGTGTTTGACATCCCAGCAGATCAATCTTAGTATTTTGAAGTTAAGAATCACTGACTCTAGATGTGTTTGGACTGGAATACATCATGCATACTGAAGAGTGTATACCATAAGTGGCTTTTATGTAAATAAAGTTAAACAGTATGCCGTTTGTAACTATAAATGTCACTTTTTTCTACCACACACTGCAAATTTTAGTCAATATATGAGGTGGCCTGGGTATTTGATGCATACTGAAAATGCTAATGACTATATCACTGCATGCTGCAAAAATAAATCGAGATATTCTTTAACTAATTTAAAGAATATATTTTCTTGAGCTTTATGTTTGCTATGTATGTGTGCTATAGGATATCTCTACACAAAATATGAACGCAGTATGAATGATATTGTTGAATGTATATGTTCTAGAATCTAGATCTTGAGACAGAAGGGAACAGAGACAAGTTTCTGTGTGAATCATTTTAAAAAATTTTCCCTGTATTTTTACGTGAGTTAAATTCCCAGTGTTCTGTTAAATATGCTTCGGTCCGGTGGATATTTTGGGCTAGTCTCTGTCCTGAAAGAAGTGTTGTCTCACTGATGCCTGACGTTGTTCAGGACTCTTCATGGACATCTTTTCCTCTTCACAGAGGTTTGGAAACACTCAGACCGTCCCTCCTGGAGCTTCAGACCTGAATGAAAGGTCAGGGTTGAATTAAAGAGGGAAATGTGAGAGTGAGGTTGGGTTCGGACCTAAAGGGCACCTACGATGATCACATGCTGCTCTTTCCCTGTGTTTCTCGCTCTACCCTTTAACACCGGGCTAAAATTAGTTGGACTATCATGAGAGACCCTTTTGTTGTCTCGGGCCGCGGGACATCCTCAGATTCACGACGCTGGACAGTCAGTGTATGGAGCATACATGCCTGATGTTGTTCTTTACATGTTTTATTTGTGTTGAGCACGTTTCAGCAACACACTTTTGCATTCTAAAACTTTCCGTTTAAGAATGTTTAACTAATGTTCCCATTAAGATATGAAAAGTTGTTTAAAATGTTCAGCCGAATGTCTTAAAAATGTGTTTTCTTGGTTATGCAATAAAAAAAATTTATTTACAAACATTTATTTTATACAAACATTGTGGAAACATCAACTCTACAGCATGACTTCACCATCCATTTGGATTCATTAACTATTACCCCATCAACTGCCAGAAATCTTGGAGTTTTCTTCGATGACCGCCTCTCCTTCAAAGACAATATCACTTAAACTGTCCGATCTTGCAGGTTTGCCCTTCACAACATTAGAAAGATCAGGCCCTTTCTTACAGAGCAAGCCACACAA
>JAUCNO010001323.1:988496-999878 GCA_032353835.1 Enteromius viviparus
GTGTAGGACAATACCACATACAGTCTGTACAGTAGAAACACCATTACACCTATGAAGAGAGAGACCCCAGAACACACGGAGACACTACAGGAGTGTGTGTGTGTGTGTGTGTGTGTGTGTCACATGCAGAACTTCCTGTTTCCTCTCTTACAGCTCTATTCTTCTACGGTTCCTGTGTCTCTGTGTTGATTGCATCGCTCATGTTTCGTTAGCTTGTGTGTGTATGTCAGTAAATCTGACCTGTATTCATCACTGTTTCACTTCTATGTTTTAAGAGCAACGGAAAGCTCATTTGTGTTTTAAACCATAAGTGTTAATAGAAAGCAGTGAAATGACACGCTTTCTTACTGTAACTGCTGCCTGTGCTCGTTTGGGTCAGACTGGAGGGTCAGCATTCTTCAAACAGGTCTTGAAAGTGTCCTGAAGAAGGTGCGTCTCGTTCACTCAAGAGTGCTGAAAATGCAAAACCTTTAGTGGAAGAGAAAGAGTGAGACGGCCTGTGATTGGCTCTCGAGTGAGATGATGTGTGTTTAACACTGGCTTGTCTACTTTGACTAAAAAACGTAATCGTTATGAAGCTTAAATCATATAAAATATAAATATTAGATGAAAAATCTTACAAATTCTTACAGATGTTCTCTACATTAAATGTCTAAAAATGTATTAAAAGTATTTTTCAGCCTAAATTGTAACTTAAAAATGACCAAAACAATACAAAATAACTAAAATAATTAATTACTTAAAAAAAAAAAGAATAATCCTAAAATAAGACGGAGACTCTGCAGTGGCACACTCTGGGTCAGCTGTAAAGCAGATGTTGTGAAGCACGTCCTCAGAAAGACACGGACAGAGGCTGCTCAGGACACACTCATTCTCTCTTTATTTGGCATCAGACAGTCAGATTTCTGGGTTTTGTTCAGCAGGATTTCACACAGACAATCATACAGACATCTGACTGGACGCTCCGCCCGTCCAAAACACACAAAATACTATAGTACCGTAAATTAATCAATTAATTCATAATAAAAGCAATGAATGAGTTCGCGTTCCACTGTCTTGACTGGAGGAGAAACCGAGATCTCGAGCTCCTGAATATTAATATCATGATGAAGATGACGATGAGGAGGAAGACGAGCGTCTTCACGAGCACATCTGTGGAGCAGTTCTTCTGGAGTAATGAATGGAGATCAGGTCGGATCCTGCTGATGACTGACAGGTGAAGTTGGCAGAGGGTGGAGAAGTGGGCGGAGTCATGATGGTGCAGGGGCGGGGCTTGTTCACATGTTCATCTTCCTGAGGTATGTGACCATGTCATAGACGGGTGGATTGATTTTGCCTCCGGGAGCATCTTTTATACCTTTAGCAATGATTAAAGCTAAAAGAGAGAAGTAAGAGTGTCAGCCTCAGAGACAGCTCCCCACAATCAGGAGATGCTGCATTTTTAAAGTCCCCAATTCTTTTTGCAAATAAATGTAAATAATTAAAAATGTTCAGGTCCAATTTATATGAATGAAAGAAAATTGCATATAATTGCATAAAATTATAAACCACTTCAGAATCTAAAAAATAAAATGACTTTAGATTAATATTAAAATGTAAAAAAAAAAACTAATATATTTACATGCAATATTCGTAAATAACTTATAAATAACTTTCACTACAGAATCTGAAGAAAATAAATTCTCTATATTTTTTATGTTATATTTATGGGCATTTTCAGCCATTAGAGAAGATAGAGAGCGGACATTTGTCTAATATAAATGCACTAAATAATTGTAATGCATATAAAAAAATCATTTAAACTTAAATTATAAACTGCTATTAAATATAAATGAACTTCTTTACCTAGATTTGTATATACTTTATATATAATGTTTGAAACGAGAAGGCAATAAACGGGCTATTTTTTGCTCTTGTATATTGTCACCTTTCATTGATCTGCCGATGGTGAGGAACAACGGGTCAGGCTCTTTATCTGAGGTCTTCATCTTGATGTCCATGGTGTTCTGGCCGTCCATATTCAGATTATCTCTTAGCACCGTGCACTTTCTGCCAGCCAGGGACACTCCTTTCACAAACAGACTACTGCGGTCGCTGCAGACGATAGCCTGCACCTCAGCTGCCTGACCGAGAGAAACACAGAGACTGTGAGGACGCAGGCCGGGACAGGCAGAGGCTCCTCCTCTCACACTGCTCCAAATCCAGTCAGTTATCAGCTCAATATATCACAGTATGAGACATTACCATAACATTATGAAGACATATTCCAAACATTCAATGAATTATATGATATTTATAATTTCATCATTATTTGTATTTTGCATCATTGTGAGCATCACATACTTATAATTTCCTTGAAAATTCAAAAACATTAAAAAACGTTAAATGAACATGCTTCAGGAACACATTCTATGAACGATGTGTAAATAATAAAAACATTCATATTCAAGAGCAGATGATGTTACAGGAAGAATGTAACTATGAGAGAACGTTTGGAGAACACTTCCTGTGAAGCAGACAGCATCTCTAAATTCTTTAAAAGTCTGAGCTGCATGTTACGACATGAGCGGGGGAACCCACACACACACACACACACACACACTCACTCTGTACAATCTGCAAAAATATAGCACAATATACTGTACAAATAAAAAAAATCAAGTTTAAAGATTTGTTCCTAGTATTTAGTGAAAGTTTTTAAAACGCTAACACTTTATTGCTTTGTGTTTCAGAGTTCACAGAAATGTCTAAATCACTGGATAATGCTGTGTGTGCTACTTTATTTATTTTTTATATCTATTTATCAAAATCATATCAGAATGAAAGTTAGTGAGAGGAACCTGGGACAGGAAGCACAGTGTTGAAATAGGCAGGGTCTAAACTCTATTTAACTCTATATTAGACACACAGACACGCTAGCTGCAGTTCACTCTCACACATCCGCGGAATATTGACCAGCGAGCGCAAACAATCATCTCACACCAAATAATAATGAGCAGAGCCAGAGCAGAGCAAGCGCGCCCGTTTCCGCCCAATGCCTGGCGCGCTCCTGCTGAGATGCTCGCTTCCGCCTTTGAACGCGCGCGTGACCAAATAAGGAGCGCTAGAATGTACTCCGCTCCGCCGCTGTGAGGAAATTCACAGCGAAAGAACAAGCCGTAGCTTATTTCCTCTAAATCGCGAAGCTAACGGAAAACCATCGCGTTCGTGAAACTTTGAGAAAGTTCGCGCCTTCCCGCGGCTTCGCGCCGAGCTCCGTTATAAGCGGCGGAAGATGCGAGCGCATCCCGACTCGCGGCGACTTTGAAATGAGGAAGAAGCAGCAAGTGAGTCAAAACAGCCTAGCTTTTAAGGCGTGTTTTATTTAAAAACAAAGCGGAGCAAAGTGAATGTCGTACCGTGACTTGGCCAAGCCAGCCGCCCGGTGCTGAAGCCCAAACGGACTCCTGCCCCGCTGCGCACCCGAGGATCACAGCATCATCCACATATTCGCTCTTGATCAGGTTGGTGATGTACCCGTCCCAACTCATGACTGCTGCTTCAGATCTGCGGAGCGGGAAAACACTTGTTCATCATCACATCATCGGCGGAAAAGTACCTTCGAGGAAAGCGATAAGAGAAAGACAGAAAGTTACCTGAGTGCGTCTCTGCTCCGATGCAAAGTGAGTTTGAGGAAGTCCGCGTGCGTTTATATGCAGCAGAGCGCGAGCCCTGCCCTACGGCGCACTTCCGCAGCGCTCGAGATGCGCTCGTGCAGAGTAAAGTGCTTTCAGCGTACAAAATCTGCCACAAGCACGTTCTAAGAACGTTACGTGACACAGGAACGTTATTTCCAAACGTCTGTTTATGTACATGTTTTACTACGTCCTACGTTCTGAACGTTCTCAAAGTAATAACCTGAAGAAAACACGGGAACATACTTGCCTCTGAATGTTATGAAACATGCATTAAAATGTTTGACCAACGTCCAGTGTTTCAGGAAACAGCAAACCATTTCTAAATGTCTTTAAGTGGAATATTCCATTGTAATGTTCTCTAAATATCTCTCAAATGGTGTATTAATAAAGGTTTTCTGCTAACATTTTGAAAGACCAGACAACTTTTTAATATTTGTTCACAACTTTGAGGAAACATTGCCACAGCGTTTTGAGAACGTTTCCTCTTAGCTGGGCAGTGACTAGCACACACTGTAGCATATTTAAATGCATTATTTATGAAGTAACTCATGCTAAATGCATGCAAAAACTCAGGTCAGGTCCTCGTTTTACTCAAATAAAGTTTTTTGTTGCATGCACATCTTAGCGGTAGGTTTTGGACATTTTGAAAATTTCATTTCAAGCCCACATATATTCTAAAAAACCCAAGAGCAGTGTTTCATAGACATAAAAAACAAATAAAAAACAGTCGTGATTTGAAGTCATATGATTGATTTGAATGAGGAACAGACTAAAATGGCAGCTCTCAAATCTCATTCACACTTCCACATATGCGAACTGGCTTCGCACTTGATTAAAGCGATGCTAGTGTGTGCAATGTTGTGCTTTTAAGAACTTGCGAGGTGTTTTGCATGGAATAAAGCTGTCTAAAGATTTGTCAGCCAATTCTCATGTGTGTTTCAGATTGCGGCAACAGGAAGGTGAGCAAATATTGACAGGAGAGTGAGCTATCTATCGCTTTAAAGCATCTGACTCGTCAAACAGGCTCCGGCGTGCTGAGTTTGTGTGCTGAAGCTCCTCGGATTGACACGCATCTTCACTTCCTAATCAGTCCCAGATCTTTTAAGTTAAATCTGAGTTAAAGTTTAAAGTCTGAGCAGATCTGGAGTTTGGCCTTCGTTGAGTGATAGAGAGAAAGGAGGCTGAATACAGCAGAACGTGACCACAGCATCCTGTTTGTGAATCTGCAAGCTGCATGATATGACAGGAAGAGTTACACAGACTGAATGAGATCAACTGAAGCTAGTTTCGCTACTGTATCTGACTGAGAAGATGCTGGAAAACACCTCACTGTCCAATCAGAGCAGAGCAGAAATGACCACTGGAGAAACCAATCAGACGGTGCCAGGAGAGAGAATCAAACCTCGGATCCAGAGGAAAACTAATATAGCACTTCCACAGGGAAGCTCTGTGTGACCTTTCCACGGCTGTTTCGCTCATGAAAACATTCTTAAGAATAAAGGTTCTTTTCATCTTCCTGAAAAACCCTCATGACTGGTTATTAAAATCTTCTTTAGGAAGAAGAAATGGTTCTTCTAAGACCTGAGGAACCCTACTCACAAAAACATTCACATTTTACGTCAACATTCCAGCTGATGGTTTTCCAGACATTACAGCGAGTGTTTTCTGAATGAGCGATTGCATTTCACAAATATTAGGTGAACGTCCAACTAACCTTCTTCAGAATGAAACGCTGCATGAACAGTGTATATACTGTATATATATGTGTGTGTGTGTGACCCTGGAGCACAAAACCAGCATAGGTTTATTTGTAGAAACAGCTAAAAACAAAACTAGATGGTTCTGAAATATAGATTTTTCTTTTCTGCCAAAAATCATTAGGATATTAAGGAAAGATAAAGTTCCTTGAAGATATTTTGTACATTTCCTACAATAAATGTATCAAAACGTCATTGATTTGATTGGTAATATGCTTTACTAAGAACTTCATTTGAACAACTAAAGGCTAAACTAAAGTTTTTTTACCCTTTGTTTCCAGATTTAGTCACGTCAGACAAACGTAGTCCATCCGTACGTCTGCAGAAGGAGGTATAAATCCCAGTTTCTTAGTTTTTTGTGTTTCAGGGTCTCAAACATTATTTTAATGTATTTTGAGAAAGGCTGTGTCACAAGATAAGAAACCCTTGTGATATGTATCTTGTTAGCTAGGAACCCCTTTTACATTATAAAACAGACTAAATATCCCTCCAAACTAACATTTCTAGATGCTAATAATAATTAAATAGGTCTTGTTTTCTATTTCTGGTTTTCTTCCGCTTGGTTTGTGTGCTGGGGACGGAAACCTGTGGTTATAAAGGAGAAGTTTTGAGAGTTTAGATGTTGTGGACCTGAGGAATTCAAGCTCATGTTGTCACTGGTTAGACCAGAGCGAGAGACGTAACATGCGAACACACGCTGACTAATGTAGTGAAGAGAATGTATGCCTGCGAGGCAGGCAAAACACACACACACTGGATTCTTGTCTGTGGGTGTGTGTGATGCAGACTCAGGCAATTGATTTGAACTAAACCGTTAAAAGAATGCTAAATACGGCCAGTGCTTTTGATGAAAACGAGGAAACTCTCTAAACAACAATGACTGAATGCACTTTATGATTCCTGTCAAAAAGTTAAATATAACGCTGACTGAAGTCTATAGAAAGTGCTGGAGAAAGCAAAAACAACAGGACACGCTTGAAAACAGAGGTGCTTTAAAGGTCCTTCACAGCGATGCCATGGAAGAACCATCTCTTTCTGACCTTATTATAATTTGTGAAACACAAGGGTTCTTCAGATGGACTGAATTACAGTCAAGTAAAAACTGTGTATTTGGTATTTACTGTAAATGATTGATTATGTATGTAAGTAGACTTGTATGTGTATGAAAGCTCATTTGTGGAGCTCTTTTAAAGAGGAAGGTCGCTGCTGAACTTCTGTGATTGGTGTTTGGTGGCTCCCTGTGGGATTATGGGTAGTGCAGTCCTTCAAGATTAAACACTGTTTAAATCATGAAGTTGACCCTGTGACGCGGCTGAACCAGCTCAGAGCTCACGGTCAGTGAATGGTGTACGGTTTATAAAGCCCTGATCATTTATAGGTTCAGCAGAAAGTCTGCAGTCTAACACCAGAATCAGTTTCTGCTGTCGATGTCGGGTTTGTTTCTGGGTGGAGTGTGTGTGTGCGTGGCCAAGAAGCCTTGTGTTAAGAGGAAACTCATTTGCCAGTCAAACGGGGAAGAAAATAACCATTCTGCAAAGATCGTGAGCTCTCAGCCCAACTGTGTGCTTTGCCGTGACAAGGCAGCTGAAAGGCCACGCACAGATCTAGATGCATCGAGTCGGTGAAGTTTGAAAGCATTGTGGTGTCAAAACCTGCACTTCACTTCAACAATCTGTCAGAGTTACATCATATACTGCAGAAATCATTTCCTTCTTCCAAACATTCCTGCCTTCAACAAACACTTTCTTGAGTACGGCAATGACAATAACTCACTTTTTGATAAATGAATCAGAATGATGTGTTTATGCTTAAAGGTGTTTTAATTTTACAAGCTCTTGATAAATAAAGAAGATGTGCAAGGTTTCAAAGATTAAAGTCTCCTTGTCCACACCTGCTAAACCGACTCGTTTAAACACGCCTCCTCTTCTCTCTGTCACAGAGTGGGTTTATCTTCACAAATGTTTCCAGAAAGAAAGAAGGCGGAGCTATGATTCTGTCTGTAGTGTTGCTGCGGGCGCCATGTTCTGGAGACGCTGTGTGTCGTTGTGAAAGTGCTTCCAGAAGAGACACGACTAGAAATCAGTGTTAAGTTGTGTTTCAACACTGTTCCAGAACAGCTGAACACAGATATTGGAGTGTGTTCAGCACTTTTACGGAGGACTGATTCCTCCGACACCACGTGTACAAACACAGAACTAAGTCATGATCGCTTGAGGTGTTCGGCCAATCACAGAGCACTGGATAGCTGACCAATCAGAGCACACCTCGCTGTTTTAGAACGAGGAGTTTTGTACAAATCGAGCCGTTTCAGTAGGCGGGGCTTAGAGGAGAAACAATAATGTACAGGATGTAGAAAATAATGGACCACATAAACACATTCCATTACACCAAACACACAAAATAATGTTTTTAGCAACATCATATCAGCCCTTCAAAACAAGAATAAATAATTGCCAGCGCGGTC
The DNA here is from genome assembly GCA_032353835.1 of Enteromius viviparus. Classification (NCBI taxonomy): domain Eukaryota; kingdom Metazoa; phylum Chordata; class Actinopteri; order Cypriniformes; family Cyprinidae; genus Enteromius; species Enteromius viviparus. Next base: position 996,395 of record JAUCNO010001323.1, read on the forward strand.
AGAATAAATCAATTGTTTGATGTGTTTTTCAGAAATAAGACTTCTTTTTTATGCCTTTGTTCTACTCAAGTAAATGTTTCTTGAATTTTTTTTCTTGAATTTTTGGATTTTACTAGAAAAATATATAATTATGTTAACCATTTATATATTTATTGCAGTGTAGTTTATGTGAAGGGCTTTAGCAAGAAACCCTTTTTAAAACGTCTCAGTTCCTCTCAACAGCAGGGTTATCACGCACGGTTAAACTGCATTGATAAAGGTTTAGTGTGAAACAGACCAGACGAGACGCTCTGCGCTGATCACACCATGACCAATAATACAGATGCTCGACTGTTGGCAAACACCACTAAAAAAGGAACACACACACACACACACACCTTCACACACACTGACTCGGGGACTTCCTGTCTCTGGCAGGAAGTGGAGAAACTGTCTGTTGTTCATGTGAGGATTTTCATTTGATCTTCAACATCAACACCCTCCTCTCGGTTTCTTTCTTATTTCCACTCATCCTCACAACCTCTTCCTCTCATATAACCTCTCGTCCTGCTCTGATCTCTTTTAGCTTGATTGCACACACACACACACACACACACACACACACACACACACACAAACTTCCCTCAGTATAATATGCCCTTTTTAGGCAAACTAGGAAGTGAGAGAATGTGGGGGAGATAATGAAAAAGCGAGAGAGTGCAAGACTAAATGCAGTTCACACATGTCATAAAAGTGACGCTTGTTCTTTATTTTGCGGTAGTATTATTTTACAAAGGCCTTAGTTTAAAGAGAGCACTAGCTGAGCCACTGGAAAGTGTTTAACCCTGAGCTTCTCCAGAGAGCACAGACATGCAGTAAGTGCACTGTGTTGCTCTTAGCTGTCACAAAAAGTCAAACCTATGCAGAAGTGATCTGTTGACCTGTTCTGACACGTTGAGGAATTTCTCAGAGGAATGCACGTTTTGTCGTTCTGTGTTTTTCTGTGGCGTGAACAGCGCCCCCCTCTGATGAGATGCACACACTGACCCACGCGCACACTTCAAGGAGCCAGAGGCAGCGATTCCCCAGCAGATGCAGAACAACAAATCAGCAATGGTTTGTCCCTCTCATGGTCTTACAACCCTTGACCAGCCTTTTAAAAAATGCCTCATAAACTCAGATCACATCAATCAGTTTCAAAAAAAGAAATACAAAAGCTGTGCCAAAGCTGGAATAAAAGACTGAGTAAAAATTGGGTAAAAATATACCATAAAGACTTACAAGCAATTTTTGTTGCCAGTCATTTCTGACCAGAAGCATTACAAGCGTAACAAGTCTCAGCTAAAGTCCTCTCCAGATCTCACCTGTGTGTGTAAATCACTGCTCATTTATCTTGACAACAAGCTAGCATAATCAGTTAAACAACAAATACAGTGAAATACTTACTGAGAAGTATTTATAAAATTAAACTTGTAAATATAAAAAAGCTGACATCTGCAGCAACTCAGTTTGACCAAAACTAAATCATGCACCGCAGCAAATAATAATAAAAAAACATTGTTTAGTTTAATTGTTGATATGGTAAAGGATCCATTATATTAATGTTAATTAACGAAATATAAATAAATGTGCTCCTGTTCATTTACTAAAGATGAACTGATACAACAGATTGAAGACATCATGGATCTGATAGGTTTATCAAAAAAGACAGCTATAGAAGACAAATCCATAACTGTTGGCAAGCCTTTAAATGGTCAGAAACTGCTGTGAAGGAAAGCAATACCTGTTATGTTCTTGCATTAGCTAAAAAGATCCAAAATGCAAATTCACAAAGACTTTACTGAAAACTACCAGAATGAAAACAAGACTTAAAATAAGAAATGAGCTTGTAATTGGGAGACAGCCTTGCAAAAAAACAAAAGACAAAAGCAGCTTCAGAGAGACACAGAACTATAGGTTATTTGTAGAACAAGAATCCAGAGCCAGCTCAGAACAGAACAGCTGCTCGCTCTGAAATACTAGAAGAGGGTTAACTCCTGACACACGCAGATGAACAAGGTCTGATGGAGAGAATCATATGATCCATCTGCAGACTTTAACAGAACCGGACTCCGCTGGCCCAAGGCTGGCCCAGTTCCCTGCTCTGTCAAGAACATGGTCACTTAAAAACTTTAGCCCTACTTTTCATTAAATCACTTACATAATTTAAATATTTAACATCTGTGAGCAATTGTGTAAATGAGATTGCTTTGACCATGCAGGCTGTTCATATTGTGCAACAAAATGCTTTAACAGTTATCGTTTGTGGTTGTTTGATCATCCTACCATGATGTTAAAGTCTTACTATTTCAATCAGAGAGCATTAATTAGTTTTCATAATGCTGAACGATCCATGCAAACTCAGCCGCTATCTTTAACATGCATTTAATAGAATATATTGTAGTTTGACAGCATGCAGCAACTCTACCTCTTCTCTAAAGCAGCACAACATGGCCCTGTGTTGTATGTTCCCAGGGGCAGGGTTTATGTAAATGTACTCATTTGTGATCTATCACCTATTTCATACGTCTAGTCAGTCATCAGGTGACAAGAATGTATATTACGTGTCTGTATTTATGCTCTTTTTAGCAGCTATTAGAACGTGAAGACTGCTGATGGCCTTCCTAACACGTTGTGGTGGTTTATAATACCTGGACTCGTTGATGCAGGGGAAGTGGTCATGACTTTATCATCACAGTATGGCCTATTGCATCTATTATTATGTTACTTGGGCTATCTTGGCCTTTCACAAATCAGTTTAATCAAGACTTTTCTCATTTCATGATTAACGCTGTCTTTCTGTGTTAAATAGCTTCACATAGCTCATACAGTCATTCGTTTATAAATATTTTGTATGCCTTTTCATGAAATTTAAAGCCATTTTTTTGGATTTTAAGTAATCCAATTAAGAAAGGCTTCAACTGGCGGCTATCAATCCGGACTTCTTTTTGGAGGGTCCTGCCTTCATCTCCAGGCTTTGTATGTTTAAAAAAAAAAAATCATATATTTGCCACTACAGCAAATGTGTAGCTGTATATGAACACCTTTTTCTTTGCTTAGGCTCAAGGAAAAGAGACTTCCACTTGCAAGCTGAGTTCTACATTTGCTAAAAAAGCAATAATTTTAATAACACTCATTCTTGTTTTATTACGATGTTTGAAAGCACTGTTAAAAGGCATGTTGACGCCTCAGTCAACCAGGGGAGTCATGTTTAAGTAAACCCAGGTATATTTAAAGGGAAGAAAGCAGAAAAACTGAGATATGACTATTTGACAATCTGGAATCATAGGGTGCAAAACAAAAAACTAAATGTTGAGAAAATTAAAACAGTCTAAATCAAGCCCTTCGCAATGTATATTGCAAATTAAAAATTCTTTTTTTTACATTTATGGGTCAATATCACCATAGAGTGCCTTTGACAGATGAAAATTTCTTTAAAACATTGTTCAAGTTTTTCGTTAAACCA
>JAUCNO010001323.1:1087018-1099894 GCA_032353835.1 Enteromius viviparus
TTAGCTCGGCTCATTCAAGTCAGGTTTTGGACTTTAATCCCCGCTTTTCTAAGCGACTTTTATGGAACAGGCCCCTGATTCAATGATTTGTAAATATTTATCCTAGAAAATCTTTTTTAAGATTTATTTATTTTAATTTAAGTTTTGGCATTTTTGCCTTTATTAGATAGGATAGATCAGGACTGACAGGAAGTGAAGTGGTAGAGAGATCAGGAAAGGTCTGTGTGCCGGCACTGCCCACAAGGCTAACGGCTCGACAAGAGAATTATTTTTTGTAGTGATTTGAATAACCACAGCTCATGAGAGCAGCTCTTCTGAGAAAATGCTCCAGAGATCTAGAGAAATGTAAAACACAACTCCCTCGCTCTGCGTTTGCTTCTGTTGCTTGTCTGTCTCAGATCTTTTAGGGCTGGATGTGAGGTGAAGAGAGAAGCGCACACTCACTGCAGTCGGCCTCGTCGCTCCAGTCGTCGCAGTCGTTGTATCCGTTGCACACTAGTTTCAGGGGGACACATATCCCGGTGGCACACAGGAAGTGATCTCTTCCTCCACAGGCAGCTGGAGGCACAATGACAGACGGGTCAGAGCGTGTGCGCCGCAGGCTGAAGCAGCGCTGGAGGACACTCACTAAGCTTTCCTCTGGCGTGTCTCGGCGTGTAGCACAGCGGTGTCCTCTCGCCGGACGTTCCTGTGTTGTTGGTGAACTGAGAGCAGCGGAGGAACTCCGGCCAGGACGCGTTAAACATCTGCAGCACGGGCTCACATCCCTCACGAGCCGCTTCACAGAACGACTGACAGGGCAGAACCAGAGTCCTGCGACAGACCGACAAACCACAGAAACACAGCAGTCAGTTTGACCCGGAGACAACTTTCATTTTCCCATCACTTTCTAGCTAATAAAGTAAACACAGGAATAAAACTGACTAACAAGGTAAGACAACCTCCTCCAAAATCTCACATTGTGCTATATTATCGCTACATATTGGATCCAGTTTTGCTTTCTTTTGGTTAGCACAGGTTTTGTTTTCTTTTCGGAGCTAATTGATTGTAGATTGTTGATCTGAGCCTCAGTTTTTGAGTCAGCTCAGTTCAACAAGACCTATGATTAATAAACGAGAACCCTTTATTCAGCAATTCATCTCTGTGCGTCAGGATCCTCTGTGAGGTTGCGTTTGCATACTCTGTGATTTGACTGAAAACAGCTGGTCCATGTGAAGCGACACAGAATACAGAACGGCATACAGGGTTTACGTTCAGCAGATTCTCTCCAAAAATGGCGCTATGGTGCCAAATAGTTGCATAAATGACTTATTTTTGTTGTCTTCTGTATGTATTCTGATAGCTTGATGAATTTCAGATTGAACTACTGTATTCTGATGATGTCTTTCTCTGCTGACTGACAGTGTAAGTGTTTGGGACAGTCAAGAGTCCCTGTTTTTATCTAAAATGTCTTAATTGTGTTCTGAAGACAAACTAATCTTTTACGGGTTTGGAAAGACATGAGGGGGAAGTGATTAATGGCTGCATTTTCATTTCTGATGAACCCTTTAAAGTTGTTCAAGGGAGGTTCTTAGCAATGCATATTCCTGATCAATAATAGAGTTTTGATATATTTACAGTATGAAATGTACTAAATATATTCACGGAACATGATCTGTTCTTAATATCCTAATGATTTTTGGCATTAAAGAAAAAAAATGTACGAATATATTGTTGTCTATTGCTACAAATTTCCCTGTGCTGCTGAAGACTTCTGCTGTGCTCCAGAGACACACATCAGTTTACTGAAATTACCTGATTTGCCAGTTCAGATGTAAATCAATACCCAGTCAATGAAACATACTAGATCTGAAGAGTGTGATGGGCGTCACACACCTACGGTCTCTGTGGCTGATGCATTGTGGGAGAGCGATGGAGCATCCGAACAGCATGATGTGTCTGTAGCAGGACAGTCGGCTCAGGTAGCTGAAGAACTTGAGGAACATCTGCAGCTCGCTGCTCTTGACGACCGTCGTCCCTGGCAACACGCCACTCTGGTTGTACGGCAGCATGTGACACTGACTCTCCGTGATGTCAGAGCAGAAACCTGTCACCACACACCAGAGAAACCTGATTGGCTGATGCGTGGTTTCAGAGGTCTGTTCAGGGATGCAAGCAGTAACCTCCTTGTGGTGTCAAACCACTGCCACAGATCTTGCTGTAGCATCCTTAAACATAGACATACTCAACTGCTAATGCTGACCTGCTGGCAGACAGAGTAGGCCAATTTGACATCCTATGCCTCATTATCAACATCAAAATTGAATGCATCAACATTCCCGGTAGCAATGGACACATTAAACCGTCATACTATACCTCGCTAAAATTGTCCCTAACTTCACTATATAAACCACCAAACATCATAGGAACCACCACCTCTACCCAAACTCCACTGAAGGAAACACTCTCTGATGTCTGTAGATGGTAACTCACATAGTGTTATGTGAGGTTATAAAAGCACAAATGCTGACGGTGTTTGTGTGGAAGAGTGGTCTGAACTTCCCAACCTGCATTCCTGTTTTCAGTTTCCGTCTTACTGGCTCTGTGTCCAATAAAGAAATCTTTCTTCTCAGATATCGTCCTTTAATCTTGACTTGGAGAAACTTAAAACAAATTAAAGAAAATAAAGAAAATATAATCTCATATTTCAAATATCACAGATGCAGGAAAGAACACTGTGTGACTCGTCCACAGAAGACGCTGTCGCAACTCTTAAAGAGCCAGAACACAATTATATAATAAAAACAGAGAAGGACATCAAAACACATAAAAACATAAGAACGATCCATTCACTGACGACTCGATTTACCTTGGAAATATCCTGTTAGAAACACTAGGCAAGGAAAGGAGGGAAAAGTGAAAAGCTTTTATAGAATCAACTAATCACAACAGCGAACAACATCTTTTTAACATCTGTAACTCCCAACCGGATAGGAAGCCAATTAATATCGAATAGCAAGAGTAACCAAAAAAAGACCTGCTAGATTCCTCTTCGTAAGCAGACAATGAGTGCCGCAGCGAGCAAGGAAATTGTAAATAAAAGAGGAAAAGTCAGCTCGCCAGTATGGCAGTTTTTTGGATATTATAAGTCTGACCGTAGTCAGACCGATGTCGTCTGCACATTATGCAAGACCGTCGTCCCGCTCGCCTTTGAAGCACAGCCATATTCACATTCACTTATTACATTTACATTTATTTAGCAGATGCTTTAATCCAAAGCGACTTAAGGTGGGGAAAACAGCAAGCAATTAGTCCTAAAGAGGCAAAAACAACTTAGTAAGTGCTCATAATAACGTATAACAGGCAACGTTCAAATAAGTGCAGGCTAGAAGGAAAGAAAGAGTAGGGTTAAGAATTGTTTTTTTAATTTTCTTTACTGATGTTAAATAGTGTTGAAAGAGATGGGTTTTCAGCAGTCGTTTGACATTTTAAGAGAGTTGGCATTTCAGATAGTGATAGGAAGATCTTCCCACCAGCCAGGAACGGTGTAAGAATTGAAAGAATTTTCATTTATTAGTAAAGAGTATTCCAGTACCCCCACCCCTCCCGGTCTGACGAGGGGTGTGAGAGAAAGAGAAGTTATTGGACAGAGCAGCAGGGGTAGCTGGGTCATCTGAACGAATCCAGGTCTCAGTCAAGCCCAGGATACTCAGTGAGGATTGTATTGAGAACACAGAAATGAAATCTGCTTTGTTAACAGCTGACTGGCAGTTCCAGAGGCGGACAGGAAAGGAGAAGGATTTGGTGGATGAAATGACGATAGGGCAAAGGTTAATAAGATTGTGTTGACGTTTGCTTGTAATGTTAGTGTTGTGTGGAGAATGTATTGAAAACACATGATAGAGTTAAAAAAAGAGGAAAGTAAGAGGAGTATCTAAGTGCTCTGTCAGTTTTGTTGCTCGGTTAAAGTCGTGCAGTAAAAAGTTGATGGTCTTTACCCTCGTCTGTCTTAACACAAGGAGGCTCAACACGAAAGCTGAATGCTTTCGCCGATACTGGATATATACACTACCAAATGAGATGTGAGTGATAACACGCCTCCTGAATTAAGTCCAAAGTCTATATCTAAGAAAACCGCTCAAATCAAAACTACAAGTGAGATGCTTCACAGTTAAGTCCCTGCCAGATATCAGCAATACTAACTTCACTAAGTGTAATCAAATGTGCTCATTAAAACGAAAAACAACACTTCAAATAGGCAGAGAATGAAAAATAGACTTCTAGCACTCTGCAATAATTTGAACAGTACCTATGAACATACTGTATTAAACAACGCTTATGTGCAGTCGCTGTTCCTCTCTCCGCGGAATACAGCGCTTATCCAACCAACAACCAATTCAATCCAATTCATGTCGATATACTGATATGTGCGGCTGATGAGGTCTTGATTAGGAACAGGTGGTGGTGACAGGTAAAGCTGATGATAGTGAGCATAGGTAACTGTGTGAATGAGTGAGGGTGGAGCCTGCCGTGTATGTGACATTACCCTCCCCTCCCCAGGGATTAGTTCTCCTGGCCGGAAATCAGGAACTGAAATCAGGATCGTCGCTCCTAGCTGGGAAACAGGAACTGGAATTGGCTCTCCTGGCCAAAAATCAGGAACTGGAATAGGGATCGGCTCTCCTTGCCACATCTCAAGAACAGCAACGGACTGGAATCTCTGGAGTGGGAATAGGAGTCAGCAGACTGGAATCCGCAAGGAACTGGAGTGGATTTCCAGGCCTTGACTCGGGGAGTGAACTTGAACATGGCTGAAAGAAGATCTGCGAGGGATTGGAGAAGATCTGGCAACACCGTTTCTGGTGGGTGTTTTCGCGGTATTGGTACTGGATGCTCTCTCTGTGTGCGGGCATCGGACGATACTTACGTGGTGTGGGGATGGGTTGTCGTTCTGGCTGTGTGGGGCTTAAACGGGGTCTTCGGATCGTCAGCCGCGAACCACGCAGTTTTAGAGCTGGCAACGAATGGCTTTCTGACACAATGCACTTCCGCCATTGCTCGTGTGAAGCGGGGACCGGTGGCAGCCCTAGGAGGAGGCGGTGAAGAACTTCCTTGGCCCAATACATTCTGCACTACAGTTATGGTCCGAGTCTTTAATTACAGTGCAGATGAGAATCTGCTGAGGTGAATTTAACAGAAATAGTTCAATTAACTTCAATAACTCTTGGTTTGTATTTACAGGAATCCAGGATCAAAGGAGACAAGAAGAGAGGATCCTCGGCCACACACCACACATACAGGAGCCTGGCAGAAACACAGAGACTGCAAGGAGACGAGGAGAAGGTTCAGGTAAGTATACAGGTTCCTTAAATGGAGTGACCTTATTGAACAAGGGAAAAACTGCCATCAGCCCAAGCTCAGGGTCAGTGTAAGATGCTGCAAAGTAGAAATGTATTCCTGGAGAGTCTCAGTTGCAGTTCAGACACAGCACCAGCTGTTTACTGTACGCTGCCCCCTCTCTCCTCTCTGTACCGCAGAAGAATTAGCAACACCAGCACCGAGAGCTTTACTGGAGTGATAAAATATGAGGTCATGGACAAGCTTGATGATGAGGGGTCTGTTCTGAGTGCTGCACTAGTGTTGCTTGATTGTCTTCTTCATAAACACATGAGATTAAGATTCATGTTTATTACAAATGACATTGATTTGAAGAAATGCTGCTGGTTCTGAGTGTGTGTGGATCTGTGTATGAGTGAGTCTATACATTTGTGTGAGTCTGCTTGTTTGTGACAGACCCTGTGTGTGCGCGCGTGTGATTCTGTGTGTTTGCATGAGAGTCTGTCTATATGCGTGTGTGTGTGTGTGTGAGTGAGTGAGTCTGACTGTATGTGTGGGTGTGTCTATTGTGTGAGTGAGTTTGTGTGTGTGTGTGTGTGTGTGTAAATGCTCTCTAAGAGAGTCTGATTGTAATTGTAATTCTAGTGCTCAAGTCAAAGTCAGAAAGACAAGAGGAACAGCCTTCACACACACACACTTCAGGAAAGATGATTAATCATTAGGCTGTTTGGAAGAGAGCAGAGACAAATAAAAGCATGCGGCACCCTCTGTAGAGGTCATCACAAGAGGACACACACAGACGACTTTCAGGACAGAACCTTCACTAAGGACACTGAAACAGCGTCTCACACACAAATGGGCCGAGAGAGAGACATGGCAGAAAATCTGTGCTGAAATTAGATTAGCAGCTGGTCTGCAGAGGACAAAAGCAGCAGGATGTTTGACATAAAAGGGCTAAAGAGAGAGAGAAACAGCAGCATACAGCAGATGATAAAATATGAGGCGAAGCATTTGACATTTAAAAGGATAGTTTACGTTCTTTCTTGAGATGAACACATATTCTAGAAAAATAATAAGTCTTTGTGAGAACATAAAACACAAGTCCCAACTTTGAAGCTCCACAAAGCAACCGGCCACATCCAATTTTCTCCATTTTGATTCATTTCTTAGAAAACAAGACTTCATATCTTTATTTTGCATATTCAGTAAAAAACAAGATACTGTGATATTCATTTATTTGCAATGCATGCAAGATTTAATGACTTTTTCTATATAAGACTTTCTGCTCTGATTAAGAGCTGTATTTGAGACTTGCATTAAACGGACTCACAGAGAGAAAAAAACAGCCACTCATGCAAACCTGTGCTCCTCCTGACCGTACCAGTGTCAGCGCTCGTCACAGTGGAGACGGATGTCCCCCAGTCCCCAGGGGCTGTGGCGGTGGGGCCCATCGGTGAGGAAGAGGACGAGGAGTCCCACTGAGGAGGGGTGTTCGTCAGGACCATCGTTCCGTTATCTGCCAACATCGGCCCCGGGTCAGTGTTGTTAAAGGGCCCTTCGGTTGCTATGGAAACGGAAGGTCCAGCATCCAGCAGGCAATTCCCGAATAAACCTGGAAACCAGAGACAATAAAAGAAACAGATGTGAGATAACTACTACTATATTTACTGTAAACTTTACTTGGGTGTAAAGCTGATTTGCAATGATATGCATCATGAAAAGCGCTATACAAATAAATTTGAATTGAATTGAATTGAATTGAAGAAACAGCAGTGGAAGAGTTTAAACACAAATCAGCAACAGCTGAGGATATTTACACACATACATGTTGTGTTTCCATGTTTCCTGTGGTCTCTTCATAGGTGTAATGGTGTTTCTACTCTACACTGACCCTACACCTAAACCTACCCCTTACAGGAAACACTACACACTTCTACATTCTCATATAAACACAGTTTAGTATGTTTTTTTTTTTAAATCTTTTGAATTACAGAGACACTGAAAATGTTCTCATGAAACACCTTCATATTGTAATACCTGTCATACCCATGTCATTATACACACCTGTGTCCTCATAAACACACACACACACACACACACATTCTGCACCATAATGGTTTCATGAAGTACCTTTAACGTCTTTAGTGGAAAATTGTTCTTTAGATGATAAAATTATTCTTCACACTAAGAAAGATAAAAAGGTTCTTTGGGGAACCAAGAATGGCTCTTCTATGGCCTCAGTGTAAAAACCCCTTTTGGAAGCTTTATTTTTTGAGTGTTTTATTTTGCAGCGACGAGACCAACATGAGCTGCTTCAGAAAGGACATTTCAGCCAAGACAAACGACCACAATAAACAAACTATAATCAACAGTGGGTCATTTCCGCAAATCAGGCCAGATGGTTTTCATGCCAGCAATGAACTGGAAAGATTTAACATCATAACCACCAACAGAAATCTTGTGTTTGTAAAAGGGATCGGAAATTGTGTGCAGTTCACTCCATTCATCCCGTTCAAACCCGCGTGACTTTAATCTCGAGAAAAAAAAACATGTTTTAAAGAAAGCTGGGAACCAAACAACACTGGTCTCCACAGAATGTCCCTGTATGGACAAAAAAAGACCTTTATCAAAATCTCTTGTATTGTGTGCATCTTTGTTTTTAGGTGGAGCAAAGGAGCTGTTAAAATGTGTTTGTCTATGAATCATTAATTCAAGAGATTCATTCAAAATCACTGATTTATTCGGTACTGAAACAAGTGAATCATGAGTGATTCATTGAATCATTCCATTCAGAAATTAATTCAGATTTTGTTTAGTTGTATATCCTTTCTTCTGAATTGTGAGAGAACTACAACTACAATATAAATAGTCTCCGTGTATCCAGAATCATTGGGCTTTGCTTCACACACAAACAGCTCAGAATCGAGTCTGCTGATTTTTGTTCAAGTATTCAGCAGCAATTAAAGACACAGAATAAATATGTATGATATCTAAATGATTGACTTCATTTTTTAATCACACTGGAATCGAAAATAAGCATTGATTAGAACTGGAATCGATAAGTTGTTTACCTTTGCCTGATCCATAAGCAGCTGTTTAAAAGGACACTTCAGGACATGCATCGTTTCACACATATGTGTCACTTCAGGCTTAAATAGACACAGAAGTGTTCTGTGTTCATGATCTACTCCAGAACACTACACAAGTGTTCTGTTTATGAGCTAAATGATGTGCAGCACAAAGAAAACGCTCAGTAGAAATATAACCATCAGTATATTAAACATTGGATGCACTTATCGCAATATCCCTGCTGAACCATATATCGTGCAAACCTACAGAGCAGACGGAAAAGCAAAATAAAAAACACAGGAAGCTGCAGGTGAGCATCACCTGAGCCGCAGATTCTCGTCTCATCTGACCAGACACCTGCATCTGTACAGTATTTGAATGACTCTGTGTTCAGGACAGAGAAAGAGAGAGAGAGAGAGAGAGAGAGAGAGAGAGGGGGGACTGTGACGGTGCAAAAACAGGCTTGGTGACACAGCAGGACGTCCGGACAGGACGGGTGTCTCACTTTCACAGTTCTGATCACGTCTCACCAAAGAGACCTTCTAGCCAATAAACAAAAAGCAGCAGAGACAGAGAGAGAGCATGCACGTTTGTCCAGACCCTGACCTTTTGACCTTGCAAGCATCAAATGCTTTCTTTGAGCTTTTATGAGGAGCAAACAGACAGAGACAAGGGACATCTGAACCAACACACACACACACTCACACGTTGATTTTTTTAAAATGAAAAGTGGGGACTCTCCATAGATATAATAGTGCTTATACTGGTCAAAAAAGGGTTGTTTTTAAGCCTTTTGAATTACGGGGACACTGAAAATATCCTTATAAGTCATCTTCATATTGTAATACCTATGTCAATAAACTACTTTGTGTCCCCATAAACAACAAATACCACCACACACACACTTACTCACGTTTGTTAGACTGTATTAATGAACTTATCTCATGGACTTTTATAACCCTTTAGCGAGGTCCGTCTCACTAGTATGTTTAAGTATTACTGAGCACATTCTGGACCTCAGTAGTGCAGTCAGAGACACATACCAGGCTGAAAAAATCTGTGTTTCATCGCTAAAGATTTCTCTTTTTCAGAAATGCCAGTGAACACCATGTTGTGACTCATTTGGCAGGAGACAAAATTAGACATAACAGCCCTTAAAACCACACAGAAACACAGACAAATGCCACAAGAGCTAAGTGAAGATGCTGGAATCACACACCATTGGCATGTAGAGAGAGACAGCAGGTGTGTGTGTGTGTGTGTGTGTGTCACAGTTGTTATTTGACACTTGCTTGTATCATCACTCCATGTGTTGAGGCTGAGAGCATGCTGACGATCTGCTCAGTGTGTGTGTGTGTGTGTGTGTGTGTGTGTGAGAGAGTGAGTGTGTATTACCTGTGGGCGCCAGCAGCAGCACACACACACAGATGAGGACACACACAGATGGCAGCAGTATGAAGAGCAGCAGTCGCAGATGTTTCCCGCAGTGCTGTGTGTGTGTGAACGCTTCACCCATGATGAGCTCATCTGAGACACACACACACCTACACACACAGACAGAGAGAGTTTGAAGTGAGTTTGTGTATAAGCAGGACTTCTCGTGAATAACATATTAATGATCACTCAGCTCATAACAATGTCAGTCATAACGATAAATCTTGTTTTAACAGTATAACGAATATAAAGGCGATTTCAGAATGACACTGTGAACTTTGATCTCACCGGTAACGGGCTGGAGATCAGCTCGCGCTGTGACGCTCCTCCGGTAACGGCAGCAGATCAGCGGCGCTCCGGACCATCAGAGCAGAGAAACCGAGGCTATTTTTACCCAGGTATTTTTCGCTTCAGAGTTTCCAGCTTGTGCAGGAGAATCCGACACACAGACAGACACACACACACACACACGTGTTATTTATAGGAACGGAACGAAAAGGATAGAGAGACACTGTAGTGCGAGAGTTCAGATCTGACACACACTGATACTGGATACTTACTGAAAGTTCATTGCAGCTGGTTCCATCTCACAAACACACTCTCTCCTTCCCTGTTTTTTTTTCTCTCTTGTTATTTTTGTAACTCAGAGTTCGTTTGTTTCATCCTCACGTATCGGTCTGTCTGAACACGAGCGAGTCCGGCGCGCGCATTTATATCTCCACCAGACAACCGAGAGAAAGAGAGAGAGAGAGAGAGAGAGAGAGAGAGAGCCTGGGAGTGACAGAGACTGAAACAGAGAATGCACAAAATTTCTATATAACAGTGAAAGCTAACACCATGTCTCCTGATAATATCTCCCAAGGGTAACATGTAAAGTGTTAAAAGTAACAGCCCTAGTACTAAGCCCTGAGGTACTCCATACTGCACTTGTGATCGATATGATAAATATAATCAGAGATTAAAGACACATCTCTTTACTCTGGCGTACACATAACACACTGATACACATTTATTAATCAAATCCGTTAAAGGATTGTTAGGCTGCATTAATTAGATCATTGTAAAAATAATGGCGTCTGCACTAATATTAGTCTGTCTCTCTCTTATTCTGTTCCTCAGTCCGTATCCAGATCAGACGGTGTGCCAGCACACAGAGATGATCTTCATCGGAACACCTAGATGAGCTCCGTGGACAGATCGCCGGATCCAGATGCACACACACACACTATAAGTCCTTACACAATCTAACGTGTTTTAAATTGAACTGGAAATTAGGTGCTGGGCGTCCGGCCAGAGGTGCTTCTATTTGATAATGTTCAGTGCCTTACTACAATCTGTGTTGTTAAAAGGGCTATATAAATAAAAGTGACTTGACTTGACTTGACTAGTCCTGTCTGGTTCACTGTGGTCGTCCCAAAGTCTACTCCCATCATTTTTTTTGTTTTTCTTGTTGTTCTGTTTTCCATCTCATCTACCTATTTCCTAGACCTACATCAGGGTTTTCCCGAGCTAACACACCCAGCTGCTCCCCGATCCACTTCTCGGCCATGGCCTAGACCCCCTTCTGCTGCGTGCTTTTGCAAGTTTTTTGTTTTGCTTTTGTTTATTTTTAGAACTATTTCTTGCCCAACTCCCCGACTGGATTTGTGTTTTAGAGAAATCGTATTTTAATCGTATTTCTGCCATAAATAAACTATCTTTTGCTAAAGCCTGCAACTCTGTCCCTGTTGTGTCCCTAACAATCTTGAGTATTCGCTAAAAATTTTTGGTTTCATCTGACCTTAGAAGCCTGTCACATTTGAAGTTCCAGTCCTGTCTTATAACTGAATATGCATGAGTTTGTTTTTGGATGAGCTAGAATTTTTTCATTTTTTGTTTTTTTTTAAAACCAACCCAAACAACTTATGGTGATGTAGGTAATTTCTTTAAAGTTCTCTGAACCCAATAGTTATGTGGTCCTTGGAGAGTCTTTAGCCTCTTAAACTATTTTTCTCACCGTGCATTGGGACAATAAAGATACACGTCCTCCACCAGGCATTTTATGTTGATTGGAAATGATTATACTGATGGTGAAAATTGGGATTTTTACTGCTTTAGCTCCTTTCTTAAAGTCACTTCACTAATTTGTGGAACTAAACTACATTTTGCTGCACATCAGAAATATATTTATTGGTTTTTCTCATTGTGATGGACGATTAAGGTAATTTGGGCTTTATTTTCCTACTTATATTTCTGTGAAACTGGAAGCCATGACCGGATAACTTCATGTTCATAATCACCCTGTAGTGTTTAAAACTGTGAATATAAATGCAAATATACTTAAGCGATTTCTGATGGTTTTGCCAGATTAAAATGAGTACATGATAATATGATTAATATGAATATATAATAATTCTTATTATCTATTAAAAGGTTTTATTTTTTTAATAAAAGATCAAAAAGATTGTGAATGCACATTATTTTCACAATTTCTTTGATCATATTTGATAATATAATGTTAATAATACTAACATATTAGTATTTTTATTCTAACTAATTACATATTATTATCTGGTAATAATAACTTTCTCTGTTGTTGTTGTTTTTTTATGTGTGTCAGACTATTTTCACAGTGTTATCTATAGAAAATAGGGAGATCTCACAGAAGTAATAACTGGTATTTGGACTCTAAATCCCAGCATGCCTCTCACCTGGGACTGAGCACACACCTGCACCTCATCACAACACCCACACTCTCATTACCACCTAAATATAAGCCAGATTCACATGCCAGATCTCTGTGAAGGCTTTATTTGCCACGGCTGCCATTTCTGAGCGTTTTGTTTTTACTGTATAGTTACCCAGGGATTAAAGTTCTCCGTCGCTGCGACTGATTTCCATTAATTGTAGCGAGTCATTGACGGATTTCCGTCAATTACACTGTTCCGCCTGTCCTTAATGTTTTCAATTCACTTTTCATAATTTTAATGCTGTATATATAGGCTTACATTTCTCAAATAGTGTAATAAATGTCATAATTTTAGTTTAAATAACGTTAGGTCTTAAATTAAGGAAAGA
>JAUCNO010001323.1:1105386-1120336 GCA_032353835.1 Enteromius viviparus
AACACCATTGCGCCTATGGAGAGTCCCCACGAAGATGGCAAACCAGACATGTGTGTGTGTGTGTGTGTGTGTGTGTGAGAGAGAGTGTGTGTGTGTGTGTGTGAGAGTGAGTGTGAGTGAGTGTGTGTGTGAGAGTGAGTGTGTGAGAGTGAGTGTGTGTGTGTGAGAGTGAGTGTGTGTGAGAGAGTGCGCGCGTGAGAGAGAGTGAGAGAGTGTGCGTGAGAGAAAGAGAGAGAGTGTGCGTGAGAGAAAGAGAGTGTGCGTGAGAGAAAGAGAGTGTGCGTGAGAGAAAGAGAGAGAGTGCGTGCGTGAGAGAGAGAGAGAGAGAGAGAGAGTGTGTGAGAGAGTGCGTGCGTGAGAGAGAGTGAGTGCGTGCGTGAGAGAGAGAGAGAGTGCGTGTGAGAGAGAGAGAGAGAGTGTGTGTGAGAGAAAGAGAGAGAGTGTGTGTGTGAGAGAGAGAGAGAGAGAGAGAGTGTGTGTGTGTGTGTGTGTGAGTGTCACAGACCTGCAGTCTGCTACTTCTCCAAACGCAGATATTTCTCAAAATCGCATGCTGCAGTAAATAAAAACAAATTTTGTTTGTTCAGTTGAGAGACATTATCGTAATGAAAGCATTATTCACTATTTGTGTGAAAAAGACCATAGTATTATTTGTGTGTGTGTGTTTAGGCCTTAGCTTGGAGCTGCATCAGAGGGTCTCAGATCTACAGAGATCTTTAGAAATAACGCAGCAGGCACGTGAAGATGATCTTAAGGGCCTCCAGACGGAGCTGCACGAGAGAGACCGTCTGCTGCTGAGTGCAAACACTGAGAACGAGCAGCTGCAGAGCGACAAGAGCCAGCTACAGACACTGATACAGGTAAACATCTGTCTGTCTGGAAAACTGTTCATTCCTTTAGAAAAATCAGATTGACCTCAAACGTTTGAACAGGAACAGAATGACACTCTACAGAAGCTAAAACATGAAATGGAGAGACTGAAGAGAGACCGAGAGAAAAGTGCAGAGAAACTGAAGCACAAATCATCAGAGCTGAACCGCAGCACTGAGAGAGAGGAGAGACTGCGCTCTGATCTGGAGGTGTGTGTGTGTGATGATCAGTCATTCACAGTAGCTCTCTGACCATGATGATGATCAATATCTGTGTGTGTGTGTGTGTGCGCAGGCAGCTCTGCAGAAGGGGAAGGTTCTGGAGCAGACGGTGGAGTCGGAGCGCACCGCACACCTGCAGTCTAAGTTCAGCTCGGAGATCATCCAGGTACCACAGGTGTGTTCATGAACGCACACGCTCCGTGAGACTGCAGCTGATCTGTGTGTGTGTGTGTGTAGATGAGGGTGAAGGATCTGGAGCAGGCTCTGGAGGTGGAGAAGAACAGTAACGCTGAGGTCTCGTCACGGCTGGAGCTCCTGAAGCTGAAGTGTGTAGAGCTGGAGAGAGCGTACGATCACGAGAGAGACACAGTCCTCAAACACACACAGTAAGGTTTGCCAACAAAAATATTACCTCAAAAGCCACAGCAGAACTGTGCTTCCCCGAGCGACACAGCTGTGTTAGTTTCTGAATGAATCGAGTGAATCAATGACTACTGTACAGCAGAAAGACTGTTATGATGCAGCTGTCTGTGTCTGGAATCATATTTTGTAAACGTTAATGTGCTCAGGCTGGAGAAGGACTTCTTGACCATGAAAACTGATCTGATTGGTCAGCTGGATCAGGAGAAGGCTGCATCTGCTGAGCTGATAGGACAGTTAGAGCAGGAAAGGGCGGAGTCAGTGAAGCTGTCAGTCAAACTGCAGGAGCAGGAGAAAGTCTGGGCTGAGAGACAACAGGAAATCAACCGGGTAAAAACACACTGATGTGTCCCTCTCAAATCTGCTGAAGGTGTTTTATAGAGTATGATGGCGTTTTACTGCCACATTAAAAAACAAATCATAAAACATTTTTATTTTATTATCATATTTTTTTATTTATTCATATACATACATGCATACATTTATTTCATTAAAATGTTTTTCATTAAAAAAAAAAGTGAATGCATAAATATATATATTATAAATGCACATACAGTACATTGTTTTGTTGCATGTTTTAGTCAATAACACTCAAAGATGATTCTGTCTTGTCTCTTACGTCAGTGATGTTGCAGTCATCATTTTATCTCATGTATAATGCTGCAGTTTGTATTACCTTTCCTTCAGAGCTGATTAGGAGTGTGTTTGTGTGTGTTTCAGGCTCTGGTGTGTGTGCAGCAGTCCTATGATGGTCTGTTGAGTGATCTTCATCGTGTGCTGCAGCAGAACCAGCAGCAGGGGGCGACACACACTCATAACACAGGTCAGGAGGAGCCCGAAGTCATGCTACTTTAAAACAATACATAGAGTATAAAGCACTATAGAAATAAGCTGACTTGCAGGGGTTTTATGGTGTGTGTGTGTGTGTGTGTTATAGAGGAAGGAGGTAAACACACAGCGTCTGCTCTCATGGACATCCTGCAGAAAACACTACACTACTACAACACACAGGTACGGCATTAGACGAGGAGGACTGCATGCTGTACAGTACAGACACACTGAATAAAGAATAAACTTGCAACCCTTTTTTATTGTAGTTTTTTTCATACATTTTAAAGATGTCTAAGCTCTCATTTTCATTTAGTTTAACTGAAAGTGATACAACAGCTATTGAATTATAATATGGGCAGTTGATGCAACTAGCTGAAATAAAGTACATGTACAGTTTTTTTGTGTTTCGTTTCAGCTAAAGTTTATTGATTTGAAGCAACAGAAATGTTTTATATGGTGTTAACTATAATAATACAAACTGTAATAAGTTGCTGAATTTACGTGTGTGTGTGTGTGTGTGTGTGTGTGTAGATGCAGGAGTCTGTGATTGTGATGCAGAAGTTGAATCATGAGGTCAGACAGAAGGATGAGACGATCACTGATCTCCAGAAGAACATGCAGGTGTGTGTGTGTGTTCATCTTTCTGCTGATCAGAACAAACATATGATGCAGTATAATGCAGTGAAGCAGAGCTGCTTCAGTCCAGTGTTCATCTGGTGTGTGTGTGCAGGAGTGTGAGGCTCGTGGCGTGTGTGTAAATGGAGAGGTGAAGCGTTTGCGTGTGTGTGTCGCGAACGCCGCTGCTGATCTGCGCAGCCTCAAAACACAACACGCAAACACACAAACACAGATGAACAAACTCCAGCAGCAACATCACAACGACTGCCAGGTAAACACACACTATATACACCAATACTATACACACACTCACACATGCACTCACTCACTCTCACACACTCTCTCTCACACACACACACAGGAAGTGAGCATGACACTGTAGGGCTGATGTCATTAGTATGTGCTGTTTGTGTTCAGGAGAAGCTGACGTTCCTCCACACACTGTATCAGCGTCTGCTCGCTGGATATGTGCTGGTAACTCCACCGCACAGCATGCTGGGTAGCTTCTCATGGGCGGAGCTTAGCGCTGTGGTGCAGGAGCATGTGGACAGACTGACCTCTGACCTCTCCACAGCCAATCAGAAGGTGAGAAGAAGATAATGGGACAGATTTGGTGTCAACCTGTCCAGAGGTTGTGAAGAAGTGTGTAATGTGTGTGTGTGTGTGTGTGTGTTTCAGGTGTCACATTTAGAGAGTGTGTGTGAGGGGAAATCAGCAGCCCTGGAGAGTGTGAGTGCACAGCTGAGACACAGAGAGGAGAGCTGGAGCAAACAGAGAGAGGATCTCAACACACAACACACACACCTCCACAACCAGCTGCAGCACAAGATACAGGTACACACACACACACACAACACACAACACACACACAGGTACTCGTACTCATACAGGTACTCTCACACTCTCACGTGTCTCTCTGTCTCAGGATGTCAGCAGGCAGCTGCAGCAGGCCGAGGGGCTTGTCCGCTCCCAGGAACAGGAAGTTATGCGTCTGGCGAGCGCGAGCGGCGTTCTGGCGGGGTGTGTGCGGGGTCTGCGCAGGCAGGTGTGTGCTCTGTCCTGGCAGAAGGCCGTGCTGCAGGAGTGCGTCCACGGCGCAGACGTCCTGAGGTCAGAGGTCAGCAGGCTCCTGCAGGCGCTGGGCGAGGACAGGGTTGAAGGTCGCGGGGTACACAGGTTCCGGTGCTGTGTGATCGCGGTGCTAGCGGCGGGCCGTCTGCGGGCGCTGGGACGCAGGTCTGAAGTGATGTTCAGGGTCACGCTGGGCTTCGGTCTGCAGCCGCTCCTAAATGTGAGCGAGGTCAAGCTCCGAGAGGAAGACGAGGAGGAGGAGGACACCAGGGTGATGAAGACACTCACTTCCCCAGAGCTGCTCAAACTCATACACACCTGTATGGAGGAACTGCAGCGGGAGCTCAGCAGAAGCGGTGAGAAACTGTTAATTACAGAGTTTCATTCTGCACTGCTCCTATCATTAATACAGGGCTAAATGATTAAAGAGTTCACCCAGAAATTAAATTCTGTATTTATTTACTCACTCTCAGGTGGTGTGAGGGACTCCTCGTGTGTGTTGTCAGCGGCTCAGAGAGCCTGTAGGAAGTTGCTGGAGCGATTGCTGTCAGACGTGGACTCTCAGTGCAGTGGGAATTATGGGAAGGATTCATTAGCACGACGACTGGCTGACGGACTTCACACACTCGTCAAACACAGCTACTGTAACAACAAGGTACACACACTCACAGATATGATAGAAATCAGCCCACACTGGCACTGGTACTGGTTTTCTGACTCCTCTATCTTGTGTGTGTGTGTGTGTGTGTGTGTGTAGGTGATGATGGCGTCTCTTCAGAAGCACGTCCTGGAGTTCACGCAGCGTCTGCATTCAGCTGAGGTCGAGCGCAGGAACCTGAGACTGGAGATCTCACGCAGCAAACGCACAAACAGCTGCAGAGACACACACACCGTGAGTCACAGCAACACACACAATACTGAGCAGCACAACTCAGCAAGATCATGTGACACTGAAGACTGCAGTAATGATGCGGAACATCACAGAAACACACTTTAACACCGATTCACGCAGAACACAAAGAGTTTGAATTAGAATAATATTTCACAATTTCTACAGTATTTTTGCTCAAATAAATGCTGTCTTGAGCAAAAGAGACTCTTTAAGAATCATAATGGTTGTGTGTGTGTGTGTCAGGAGTGTGTTCCCCTCCAGCGGTTCGAGTGTGTGTGTGAGGAGCTCAGCAGCGCTCTACAGAGGGAGCAGCGTGCTCAGGCTCTGCTGCACGATCAGGCCTCTCAGCTGCAGCAACTGGGCCTCAGCATGGAGCTGCACACAGGAGAAGAGCTGGAGAAGGACCGCACGCTGGCGCAGGCTGTACAGGTACACACATTAGATGTTCTATTCAATTCTATTCATTTTACTTTTCGAAAACTGTAATAATCCTGATACAAGTGTGAAGTGTGGCCTGCATTTAACTCGTCCAAGTGCACACACGACCACGCACACACACACACCGTGATCACACACCCGGAGCAGTGGGCAGTCATTGCTGCGGTTATTCACTAACTCCACCCACAATCCCTGCCAGACTTGAGAATCGAACCCGCAACCTTAGGGTTACAAGTCCAACCCCCTTCCATTAGGCCACGACTACATAACACATAACAATAAGTGTGCGGCTGTTTTAAAGCTGTAGTTGTCGAGGTCATTGACCTGATGTTACTGGTTCCTGCTTCAAGACCAGCCGGTTTAAGGGTCTGGAGCCCAGTTATTAGTTTATTCTCATCACAGCAGACATGAGAATAAGGAATGACCCAGACTCTCATTTTCTCGTCAGAGTTTGTCAGACACCAAACTGGAGCTGAGGAGGAAGGAGCAGTTACTGCGCTCGCTCCAGAAACGACTCGGCCAATCACAGCAAGAGAACAAGCAGCTTCAGCACCACATCACCAGAGCACAGAACACACTGACCACCGCAGAGATGTAACACACACACACACATTTGTTTTAATTTTACATTTTTGTAATTTAATAATTACAATATTCTGCTTTTACTAAAAAACAATTTTCATGTTTTTATTATTATTTTTGAAATTATTTGTATAGTTTTAATATAATTTCTCATTGGTTTCTTCTGCCTGTAGATGAAATGTGATCTATACTTCTCTCAGGATGTTACACAGGTTGCACTGATTTGTTCACAGGAATAAAGAGTCTCTGATGAGCTACATCAGATCTGTGGAGGAGCGTTTGCAGGAGGCAGGGACATACTTCAACAACATTAAAGATATATATTTGTTTTTCTCTTCTGTGTATCTTCATGTCTTCTGTGGTTTTCAGATGAAAGATCATATCGTTCTGTCCAGAAGAGCCTCTTCTCAGGATTATTTCACCCTACAGCTCTCCAGATTGTCTCTCTTACCGTCAGACTTCCAAAGCATCATGGGAAACCCAGAGACAGAAGCATGTCAGGTACAAACATTCACGTCTTTGCTAAGTTTGCATGTTATGTGTGCATTAAGCATGCGTACTTCATGACATTGAGCAGTCTGTGTGTGTGTGTGTGTGTGTGTGTGTTGCAGCGTTTGGTGATGCATTTCCTGGAGCTGCATCAGCTGGTGTGCTCTAAAATATCCGCTCAGGAGAGAGAGATCTCGCCTCGCCTCACGCCGCTGAAGAGTGAGCTACAGGAGAGAAACAGCTGTGCGCCGGTGAGAGGCGTTAATGCACTGTATTGATTATTATAAATGAAATTCATATTTAGTTCACGACTCTTCTGTGCTCGTTTAATATTGAGTACTTGTACATGTTTGTGTGTGAGTAATGTAGTCTCTGTGAACTCTCTCTCTCTCTCTGTTTGTTCTGGTAGTTGCTGGCGTCCTCCGCCCCGTCAGCAGAGGTGGATTATGGGACGTGTTTTCTGACAGACTCCTCCAGAAACAAGCTCTCAGCTCTCCAGAGGAAAGTCAAAGAGAAAACACTGAAGTGAAGCTGGAACAGTGTGAGACAGACACTAACACGCTCGCATTCATCCTGTTTCCTGTGGATGATAGTCTTATTAAATCTGCTGGGGTTTATTGATGCTAGTGCTGCTGTGTTACTCACACTTCAGCGAGGGACTGAACAGAGGTCTGGAATTATGAAGTCTCTTCTGCGCACCACCACGCTTGTGTTTATATGAGCAGAAATGCATTAAAAAATATGAAATATAATTTAAAGCAGCTGTTTCTGTGTTAAAGTGTGTTTCTGTGATGTTCAGCATCATTACTCCAGTCTTCAGATGATCTTCAGAAATCATAATAATACACTGATTTGCTGCTCAACACACTTCTCTGAGTATTATCAGTGCTGAACACAGCTGTGCTGCTCAATATTAGTGTGGAAACTGAATTCAGGATTCAGATTCACAGAAAGCTCAAAAGAACTGCCTTTAAATCTTTTGGAAGAGAAATGTTACAAACGTCTTTACTGTCACTCAAACTAGATTTGACAAGCATTAAAGAACTACATTACAGCTGCTGAAAGTAGAGATTGTTTTTAATGCTAGATTCTTTTTAAATGATAGAATTAAAAATGTTTAATTATTTATTATAAAAGTCAGGGCATAATGATGGGTAAAGCTAACGTGAAGTTTAAGAATCACCTGAATATTGTAATATTTATTTGCATCATTTTTTTCTTGTAGATTAAGCAAAAATTTAGAAAGTTATATTTTTCTCATAAAAGCTGAAAGCACATGTTCTTTCTTTGGTCTGGTGCTTTTTAAAGCTTAATGAATGCCTGATCAGTGACTCTGAGTGTGTGTGTGTGTGTGTGTGCGTGTGTGTGCGTGTGTGTGCGTGTGTGTGTTTAATCCTCCACTTGTCTGTTGAAATCCTCTTTCCTCTCTGAAAAGCGACGGGAGAAACAGACGACTGTAAGTCTCAGTTCATGTAGATGATCTGACTGTCAGAGACTGGTTACCCTGGCCACTGATGTTGTGTGTGTGTGTGTGTGTGTGTGTGGTTCACACATAGTTTAAGACAATAAACAACAATAAACATTAATTTAACAACAAAAAACAATGACCCCGATGTACATGACTAAAAATAAAAAAAATCAAGACACCTAATTATCATTTCATATTATTTCATTTAAATCTTCTAGAAAAGAAAGAATGTGTCCTCCACAGTAAAACTTTTTGGACAAAGTTGACACTTTTTTAAAAAACTGACAGTTTGTTTATTGTAAAATTACGTAACATCCCATTAGATCTCTTTCACATTTACTTCTAACCAACTTACAGTATTTTACCATATTTTTAATCTTTTATTATGAAAATTTTTGCCTTCTTCCAGTGTGATTTCCGTGGCAGTGACGAAACAAATTCACTAAAATAATGATTGTTCTCGAACACGTTTCTCATTGGTCAGCACACAGATAGCTCCGCCCCTGAACTCACCTCATTGGTTAAGTCAGACAGTCGTGATCAGTGTAGCGTGTGTTCAAACCAGCTAGTAATACTGATTTGTACTCATTAGATTTCTATAGCGCTGGGAGCGGTTAAAGCTGCTGATTCTGACTCAAACTCAGGAGCAGTAACACTGAAGCATCACTTCATCTCCTGTGAGAGTCGCGTCAGCAGCATCAGATCCTCAGGGGCTGTATCTCACAGCAAGCTTCTAGTCTTTTATACTCGAACGTGTCATTCCATTATAACTTCATACATATAAGACTTCTCACAGGTTTGGTGTCAGTAAGAGATGTATTCATCGGGGACACATCAAATGAATCCCAGTCCCAGGAAAGACATATCTACAGTTATATAATATAAGATCAGTGTTGGGTGGCCTAAGTAATTAATTACTGGTTACTAATTACATCAGTGTACTGGATAAATGTTCTATCCAAAAAGTATTACTTATTACTTTCTGTAGCCTATCTGAAGTCAAAGTTATTGAATGATACAAGGATAAAGATTTCTTTTAATTCTTTTGAAGTAGCATTAAGGATTTAGAATAAAGTCCTGCTCAATACGAGATTAATATGTGCTTTTTAAGTAATACTAAACAGCCAATATCCCAGTAATAAACAGCTAGTTAATAGTGAGAGCTGGACACTAAAGTGTTACCAATATTCTTATTAACTAGGCTGCATGCATTTCAAGATTAGGTTTTAAATGTTGATGTTAAATGGACTTTTGTTTTGTTGATGAATGTTCTACAGTCTATTAACAGAGTTAATAATGGAAGTAAAATTACAGATAAAAATTAACTTTTTCAAGGGAAATGTAATTAAATTACAGTAACTAATTACTTAGTAGTACATCTAACACTGTATCAGATATCTTTATAATACATGATAAAAATAAGGCTTGCATTCATAAATTAAGTTTTCTATTTGAAATAAATGCTATTATTTTGAACTTTCTATCCTGAAAAAAAGTATGACAGTTTCCATAAAAATATTGACTGTGTTCAGCACTGATGACACTCAGAAGTGTGTGTGGAGCAGTAAATCAGTGTATTATTATGATTTCTGAAGATCGTGTGACACTGAAGACTGAACATCACAGAAACACACTTTAACACAGATTCACACAGAACACAGATGAGTTAAAATCATAATACTTTTTCATATTTTTACTGTATTTTTAATCAAATAATCTCAGCCCTGGTAACAGAAGAGACTCTTTCAAAAACATAAGAAATCTTACGACCCCAAACTTTTGCGTGTGTGTGTGTTTGAAGTCATTTATATATTTCTCTCTCTTCTAATCACTGGTGTGTTTAAGAGGATCATGTGTCCGAGCAGACGAACAGAAGCAGCTTTAATCTCACGTCTGATTCAGAGGCTGTCAGCCGTTTCTGCTGGAACCACACATTTCTCTGCTTAAAGTCCCTTCGTCCCGTCGTGATGAATACATGAGTGTTTACAGGCATCACATGCAGTTATTACGGTCTGATTAAGTCCAGTATGAATGTCAGTTCACAGCTCGCTGCTTTTATTGCTCGACGTTGAAAAGATAAAAAAGTAACCGGTCCAGAAAGAGCAAGAGATGTTCAAGGTTTAATCGTTTTAATGAAACTTGGATTTCTCAGTCGTAATGTTGGTCACTTAGCAGAAGTGTTTGTCAGCATGTTTGCTGGAGCACAAAACAGCTGGAAATCTCACTGGATGGAGATACAGCGGGGGGGGAAAGGGTTTAGTCAGCCAACAATTGTGCAAGTTCTCCCGCTGAAAAAGATGAGAGAGGCCAGTAGTTTTCATCAAAGGTGTACCTCAACTATGAGACAAAATGAGCAAAAAAAATCCTGAAAATTGTAGGAATTTTTTATTAATTAATTGGTAAAATCCTCTGTAAATAAGTATTTGGCTCTCACAGACCTGTATCTTCTTCTTTATTCAGCTCCTCTGTCCTCCGCTCGTTACCTGTATTAATGGCATCTGTTTGAACTCGTTATCAGTATAAAAGACACCTGTCCACAACCTCAAACACTCCAAACTCCACTATAGCCAAGACCAAAGAGCGGTCAAAGGACACCAGAAACAAACTTGTAGACCCATTATTAGAAAATCGAAGAGATACAAGACCTCTGATAATCTCTCTCCATCTGGGGCTTCACACAAGATCTCACCCCGTGGGTAAGACTACCATCAGAAACACACTGCGCCGCCAGGGACTCAAATCCTGCAGAGCCAGACGTGTCCCCCTGCTTCATCAGAACATGTCCAGACTCGTCTGAAGATTGCCAGAGAGCATCTGGATGATCTAGAAGAGGACTGGGAGAATGTCATATGGTCAGATTGAAACTTGTGGTGTTCGGAGGAGAAAGATTGCTGAGTTGCATTCACTGAACACCAGACCTGCTGTGAAGCATGGACGACTGATCCGTGTAAACTAAAGATTGATTGGAGCCATGTATCGTGAGATTTTGAGTGAAAACCTCCTTCCATCAGTAGATGTAATGAGGCTGGGTCTTTCAGCATGACCATGATCCCAAACGCACCGCCCGGGACATGAAGGAGTGACTTCGTGAGAAGTGTTTCAAGGTCCTGGAGTCACCGAGCCAGTCTCCAGATCTCAACCCCATAGAAGATCTCTGGAGGGAGTTATCCCCAAAACATCACTGCTCTAGAGGAGATCTGCTGGAGGAAAGAGCCTAAACACCAGCAACACCTTCTGAAGACTTACAGAAAACCAAAGTATTAAGATGAAATTTTGTTATTGACCAAATACTTATTTTCCACCATCATTTGCAAATAAATTTTCTAAAAATCCTACGATGTGATTTCCTCGTTTTGTCTCATAGTTGAGGAACAGCTCTGATGAAGATTACAGGCCTCTCTCATCTTTTTCAGCGGGAGAACTTGCACAACTGTGGCTGACTAAACACTTTTTTGCCCCGCTGTATAGTAAAAATATTGTTTTGTTTTAATATGTTTTAAATATTATATTTATTTGTTTAATATATTCATAAACTTAAAAATGTTTTGGGGAAAAAAGAGCCTGTTCTTTTTAAAAAAGACAATAAAATGTATTTGGAAACAGTTTCTGAAAGTAAACACATGGAAGCAATACAAACTATCAGTTTCTTCAGAAATGGTTTCTACATGTTAGTCCCTTTGCAGGAACGGTTTTTCATAACTTTAATGTGCGAGACTTTCTTGTTTGTTTCTAGTCATTTTATAGGCTTGCATAGTGCCTCAAACTGGTGTTTATTATCATTGATCATCATCATAATGTAATAACATACTGGTTTGTAGCACCAATAGTTTACTGGACTCAGCAGCTCTTCTGGTTCCCTCTCGATGAATGCTATGGAGAGTCAGCAAACGGATGGATGTTCAGAAACTAAACTCGAGTTTTATTCCTCCAGAATCACATCGGGGAACTTCTGAAAGGGATTCAAGTTTTAATTATGACAAAGATCATCAGTCAGACTCGTCTCGGTGTGTTTGTCCCCCTTTATATCGCCGATGTGCCAAGTTGGATCGCGCACAAAGAGCCGTCTCGATGTGGGACAGCAGAAAGTGGCATCAGAGGGAAGAGGATTGAAGTAGGTTCCTCTCCTCCTCCTCCTCTCTTCTCTTCCCTCATGGCCGTGTGTTTTTTTGGCTGGGTCACCTGAGTCCTCCGCTTGGCCGCGGCTCGCAGGTAGCGAAGTCTGACGCTAACGAGAACGCGCTTTGATGCCGTCCCCAGTTACTTAAACACAACAACCTTCATTAATTCACAACGACCGTCCCATCAGGTTCTCATTAAACTCACCGCCGGCGTTATTAACTATTAATCCCGGTGTTTGTAGGTGTTCGGGGCCCTTCCGCTGCCAGAGGCATGGTTTGCGCGTGGGTTTGTCCCTCGCGAGGCTCGGACTGACTAACATTTCCTCGTGCACAGATGGGCAATGATATAGAATTAGTGAAAGTGTAACATGGAAGAATCTAAATGTTTGCTGAAATTCATTAAAAAAGTCATATAACCCAACGATTCACGAACATTTGTCAAGTTATTTATTTATTTCGAGCTGCGCTGTCAAATGATTAATCACATCCAAAACTAGTTTTTGTTTATGTACTATATGCACGTGTATATTTATTATGTAGCATATACACACACACAGTATATATATAGAAAATGTATTTATATTCATATAACCTATATTGTACATAAAAGTATTTATTATATAAAGCTAACACCTTTTTTAGAAATATACATGCATTATATACATAATCATCAAGTATTTTGCATGTGATTAATCACGATTAATTGTTTGAGAGCACTAGTTTTTAATAATCAGTGTTTTCTGGTGTTGGGTAATGGTTGCATGATATACAGATCCATTTTAAATGAATGTAGAAATATTTTTTTAAATTTAGGATTTTATATTTAGTTCAAATTTCTGCATTTAATTTAATTATTTCAGCTTTTAAAATTCAATTTAATGACAAAATCCTGCTGACTAGTGTTATTTTACAATTATTTATAGAATTTACTTTCATTGTAAATATTGTTTTCATAGTCATTTTAGTTTGTTTTTCTCATACTGTTGTGTGCTTTGGTCATTTTTTGTTCATTTATTATTTGTTTTAGTTCTTCAATTTAAACTTTTGTTAGTTTAAAACATTTAAAACTCATCTGAAGTTTCTTTGTGCGTCTAGAGATTATTTGATTTATTAGTTTATTTGCAAAAACAACATGGCTACTGACTTTCATCATTACATTATTGACGCACCACACTGTACATGCTTAGTGTTTTCATTTCTATTAACATTTTACTGCAGCATTTTTAAACAGAGCTCTACCTGAAACTTGAAGACTTACGGAGCAGTGTCCTCCAGGAAAGTGTCTAAGAGCGCTTCATCTGTAGGAAAAGTCTCTCTAATATTCACGCATGTTAAAATGCTGATCAGCACATTTGAGAAGGGCTCTGTGCCTTCAGATGTTTTTCTGTGCAGTTTTAGCCCAGAGCTCCACCAGTTGTTTTGTGTTTCTCAAGACAAAGGAGCGCTCTCGTCCAATCAGATGCAGCCGCTCTGCTGTTCTCGTTAGGAGTGGGCGGAGTCTGGCGGTCTGTGGAGGCACTCATAGTGATTATGGCTCTTTATATTGACTCGGGCCCCAAAGATCCCATCAGAGCTCCAGCAGACAGGGACTACACCGGACACATGGGGACGTGGACACACACTCTCCTCCAGGAGGTAGCACACACTCCACAATACTTCAGAGTTTTAGAAACATGCTGTCTGAAATGTTCATGTTTATTAAGTTTTATTTCAGCAGAAAACATAATTCACTCGATAAGTGCGATTTAAACTTGCTACAATTAGAGTGTTGATTGAATTGTTTGACAGACGGACAGCGACGAGTGTCTTCTGAAGCGAGATGAACAGACCACGGCTCTGAAGATGAACAAGGTATGGATTCACCATTCATTCGTTCCTTCACTAACATTCACTATTTCTTTAATTTCATAAATAAGGTGCCAAATTTATCTGAAATATACATTTTGACATCTTATTCAGACTCTTTGTGTGTATTTTGCTGGTGAACAATTATGTCTGTCTTGCTGATCCAACTCCTGGAAGCTTTAACTTTAACCTTTTACCCTCACAACAGTCTTTAATCCTAACCATAAATGCACATATTTCACTGTGAACGTACTCCACTATTAATATTTACGTTAAAATGAAAAATTAAATCATTAAAACAATTATGTATCAAATTAGTCAAGAAAATGTGCAATTGTATTACACTTATTTATATTATTTATTGCTATTTTTTATATTTTATAATTGTATTATCATTTATTTTATATAATTTATTCTTTTATATAAGTTTTAATTATAAATATGTTAATGTTTTCTTCAAGAACTGATTCAGATTGTGATTAAACATGTTTTGCACAGTTCAAGCATGAAACTGACTGTAACTCTTTTGTCTGGTTTATTTTAAGTTTAGGTGAAGCTTTTTTTTTAGTTAGGTAATTTTAAGTAAATTAAGTAAATATTTTAGGTGTCCGTATTATACGTCTAAGTACTGAGTCATTTTAATTAACCATATATGCTGATTAGGGTTTTGTTTACAGGTACTTGCGTGTAATTATGCATAATTGATTATGCATTATAATAGTAAGTACAGTGGTAAAATAAAAAATAAAGTGGTAGCAATGTTTATTTATGTTTTTTTCCTAGATTTGTATAACTTTTAGTACAAATGTGGACTCTTTGGGAGTATTCATACTATTTCTCTCTGTGTTGTTGTCCTGCAGGTGGTCGGCTGCACACATGCTGAGTGTCTGTGTGAGAGTTTCCTGCCAGGACAGACTCAGATCAGGTCGTGTGGTCGCTGCGCTCATGGATGGGTCGTTCACGGTATGATTCACAAGTGTGTGTGTGTGTGTGTGAGAGAGAGACAATGAGAGTGTGTGTGTGTTTGTGCTGAAGCCTGGATTCCTGTCATCAGTGACCCTATCATGTTTGTGTGTGTGTGTGTGTG
>JAUCNO010001323.1:1134903-1157463 GCA_032353835.1 Enteromius viviparus
TGCGGGTTTGGGGTCAATCAACCCAGAGGTTATGTTTTACCAAATGGTAAGTTAACCAAGCTTTCTGGAATACCCCCTGGACACGACATCATGTTATGGTAAGTACATGGAGGTGTAACAATTCCATCGGACTCCATACGGTATCCGTCCAATCACAGTGCACTGGATAGCTGGCCAATCAGAGCAAGCCTCGCTTTTTTAGAATGATGAGCTTTGTACAAATTGGCCTGTTTCAGGATGCGGGGCTTAGAGGAGAAATAATACTGTACAGTGTGTAAAAAATGTATGAGTTTTTTCACCATAAACCAGATGTTTATGCATTACACCAAATCCACAAAATAATGATCTTTCTAGCAACATAACATGACCCCTTTAAAAATTGTTTTTGTTAGACTGTGTGTTTTTGTTCTGTCCAAAAGTAGTCACGCCACTCCCTGGGGTAAATAAAGGCCTTCTGTATCGAATTTGACTTTATTTGACTACTTTTACTTTTTTCACTTTTTACTTTTACTTGCTTTTTGGACAAAAAACCAACATCAACATTCCTATTGCATATTAGAATCATTTCTAAAGATCATGTGACACTGAAGACTGGAGTAAGGATGCTGAAAATACAGCTTTGAAAACAGCTATTTTAAATTACAAAAATATTTCACTGTTTTACAGTAGATTCGATCAAATAATAGCAACCTAGTTGAACAGAAAAAAAAAAAAAGTTACAGACAAGAAACTTTTGAACACATTCACCATTGATATTCCCATATTTTTCTTGGCTAATCTGAGAAACAGTCATACCTCTAGGAGGCGCGGGTGTGGCTGGAGGTGCTGGTCCATGTGAAGCAGGTCGGGACGTGCAGATGTACTGATGATCACTGTCCAAATCCAACTTTCTCTTCACCTGAAATCAAAAGCAAAAGGAAAGCAGAGGTTATGATCTTTTAGAGCTATTAACATCCGACCTGGTTAAGACACCAATGCATGCATCATAAACCAATAACGCCACTTCAAAAGCAGCATAATTCAAATATAATGCATGTATCATAAAACAATAAAGCTGCTTCAATAAACATCTAACTGCATGCTGATAATCTAGTGGTAATGGAAACGTTGAGACGTTCGGCAGAAGTTACTCAATTACAATAGTGATCACAAAACTCTTTTCACACTGTTGAACGTACTAGGGTTAAAAACTTGGGTTTAAATCCCAGACCCACTAAAAACCACTACACTAGATTGTGGAATGGAATTTAAAACATGGCAAAAATTCCAAAAAGAAGGCTAAAAATTAAAATTCCAAAGGTTAAAGGTCACATGCATAAGATAAAACGCATGCATGTGTGTCCGGAGAGGCTGAAGGCATACCGGTGGGCGTCCCAAAGTGGGTCTCCGGTGGTCCGGCAGGGTCGTGGTGGCAGTGGTGGTGTGATGAGGGGTGGCAAACAGCAAGATGTCACCGGTGCCGGTGCTGGTCGTGGCCGTGCCGGGAGTAGAGATGATGACAATTTGATGATCTTCAATGAGATCGATGCTGCCATTGTTCAAGAGCGACTCAAAATCTGCCAGCAGGTCCTCCGAGGTCTGACCCGATATAAAACTCTCAGACATATCGGGCTAAAACAGCAGGGATCACTTAGTCTCTGAGTTTAATTGCAATCCTTAAGACTTTCAATGCATGGAAACCGGTTGTGTTTCAAAATGCATGCACGGAAGAGAGCATAGCTGGATGAGCCATGTTGAAAACAGGCCTTGACTGAGCATATGGGTGAGACTCCCAAACCACAGCAAGGGCAGAATGTAGGTCAACTTTAGTTTGCAACGCAAAAACCCAATTTAGATCAATAAAAGTTCTGTATAAGACAGTACATGTTATTTATAAACATGTTAAAGCCATATTTCACATGCATTATAAGTTTAAAGTTGTTGCTTGAAGGAAGTGCTTTTGAAAATGTCTGAAAAGCATAGCAACAACATTTCGTTATAAATAAACATCATCATATACTAATAGCAACGCAATTTCAAACATAAAGTGCAAAAAACGTAAAAAAAAATTCAAATTAATGACGATGCTGCGATATTTTGTAACGAACAGAGTTTTTACTTGAGCACTGGAAACGCGATTGAAGCGTGATGTTATATTAGTAAACAGGCTTTACAAAATAAAGTAAATATAACCATATAACCCGATCCGGATGCGGAACAAAGCCCAAGACCAGTTTCTGTTCTCATCTGATACTTTAATCCAAAGTATCCTCTGCTTTTGTCCTTTTCAATGACTCCATACAGGAAGTATTGTCATTAACTTCAAATAACATCCAGATTCTCGCTCATTTAGCGCATAAATCCACTGAAAGAGACGGAAGGTGCGGCCCGAAAGTCCCCGCGCGCGACGCGGCCGGAATCGCTTCTGTTATTGTTGTGTTTTTTGTTCCAGCTGATCGAAACCTGCTCAGAGGTTTACGCGCCAAATCTTTTTTGCCGCGAAACTGGCACGTGCCAGCGTGCCGCCCGCTGATTGGCTTATAAGTTGCGCCGTACGCCCTACGCGTCAGAGTTCAGTTCCCAGGCCGCTGGTTGGCTGTGGCGACTGTCACTCAAAGACGTTTCAAAGACTTTTTTTTTGCGTTTAAAATGAAGATAAGAGTTGTTTCAATGGAAAACTACATTTCCTTACACGTCTTTGGATTTATTTACATTTTTAAGGAGTAAAAGTGTCCAAGGAAGAGTTTCGTTGTGAAAACAACTCCGACCAGATGGAAATGTTATTATTTGTATGAATAGAAATAAAGAGCCATCTGCTCGTGCGGTGTAAGCTTTTGTCTAATCGTCCTACGTAGTAAAGTTGTTTCTAATAAAGTCTAAATTTGTATTATTTTGTTGTGAATTTTTCGGACCCATGCGACAATCATCTTTAGGCTACTTTCATATAAAATACAGTAAATAAATAAATCGTTATCATGATATTATGCACACATTACTAGAATGTGTATATTTAACACAAATATGTAATCCTTTTGTTATGACGCAACTTAGAAAGTTGCTGTATACTAATTGAGTTAATATTAATCTATTATGTATGTTGATTAATTTAATTAAACGTTTATTAAAGCTTAAATTTGACAACAAACTCAAAGTGTATTCATGTAAAAAATTGACACCCACAAGATTTTTGTTTCCAAACAAAGCACATTGTAAAATAGTCACATAAATAAATAAATATATAAATATATATATAAAAAATAAAAAAATGAGTCCACAGATTTAAATACATATATTAAACCGTATAAAAGATGTCGATGTCATTAAAATAACTGGCCAATAAATAAACAATAACATCTAAACTTTCTGTTCGATGTAAATGATTGTATTAAACTCCGCCCACCGTTGGCGCTATACAGAGGAGATACAAGATGGCGCAGGCAATATTTGAGGTTCTGGAAGGTATTTATGCACTTTATTTAAAACCCTACAGCATATGTACAAGCTGTAATGCATTAGTTTATGTTTACAGTAAAAATGCATGCGCGCTCGAGACGAACACGTCAAGAAAAGACCTTTTATACAGTTGTTTCGGTTCGTGTAAATGTCAGCGTGTCAGAATAGTAAAATAATGTTTTTAAAAAAATTATCATTAGCTCAGGATTTGCTGTCAATTTTATTTATTCACTTGAATGTACCTGAGAAGAGATTGATGTGGAGGAGGGAGGAAGCGCGATTGGAATAACAGCCTCGTGCCGCGGATCATGGCGGAGGGAGAGAGACACATCCCTGGAAAAGCCACTGAACAGCATCTTATCTGATATTTTTATTCTGCAAACATGCGGCGTAAATAAGAAACTAGTTCTTTGGTATAAATTATATCTGTCTGTTCTGTGTGCTACAGAGGTTCTCCTTTGCTGAAGTAACTGATAGTGTTTAAAATAATTTGTCATACGCATAAATATCATGGTGCATGAATATAGAAATCATGTTCATTAGACAATCGTAAATATGTTCTTAAATAAATATATAGGTTTAGAGTTAAAATAATCATAATTTTAAAAACTATATAATATTTTTTATTTTATATAAATGTATTTATTTTATATAATAAAATATATTATTATTATTATTTTACTTTTTTTTTTTGAAGGCATGGACAATCAGACAGTTCTCAATGTCCAGTCACTGTTGGACGGTCAGGGCGGTGTTTTGGATCCAGGAACACAGAATGTCTCAGGAACCAGCATCCAGCCAATGGGTGAGACTTGTTATACTATTATAATATATTTATTTTTATTTCCATTTCGGTTTATTTTAAGTTCGTTATGTGGTTTTGAAATTTGTATTACATTTTTTATTTATTTTATTTTCATTTCCGTTTCTTTTTGTTGCCTAAAATGATTATTAATCATCTTTATTTCTTTTTAATTGTATTTTGTAAGTAATTTTAGTACGTCAGCTTATTATTTTCAGTCAATCACAGAGTATCATTTATAATTTCTATTTTCTAATTTAAAAAAAGGTTTTTGAGTATTTATATTTAAACAGTTTATTTGCAAAAACGGATTTGCATTTTTAACAATTTTCAAACATGATTTTCATTGTGCATTTCAATTCATCTCAATCAAGCTGCAGTTACAGCTAACTAATGCAATAAAACAATAAAACCATGAATTCTAAAAATCTAAAGAAATGGTGTTATCTTTGTTTGCAAATAAACTAAATTTATATTTTATTTCAACCTTATTTACCTAAAATAAATAGTAAAAGTTTTAATTAACAAGAACAATGTTGCTTTTTATATACATAGTAATGCTACAAAGTTAATATATATAAACTGTTATCTTTTTTAATAATTAATAATATTAATAATTGTAAAAATGTAAAAGATTAATTTTAGTTTTAGTAATTTTAATACTACAACAAGTTTTTTGAAGTCTTTCATCTATTTTGAGATTTCATTTCAGTGACCTAAAATGATTAATGATAGTTGTAATCAACACTTACAGCACTGATTTGTATTTACCTCTTCATGAAGTTGTTTGGTGTCACATTATATCTGCAGACGATGACGATGTCTTTCTGTGTGGAAAATGTAAGAAGCAGTTCAACTCTTTGCCGGCATTCATGACTCACAAGCGTGAACAGTGTCAGTCCAACACACCATCACTGGCCACCGTCTCTCTGGCCTCCAACAACGCCTACACCTCCGTCCCGTCCATCAGCGCCGGACCACAGCTGCCCGCTAACAGACAGGTACATGCACATATCACTTCTTTTCCTAATGCATTGCGGTTCTCTTTCAAATTGAATCTAATTTAAGTTTTGACAGCAGATGGCGCTCAAGGATAGTTTTAACTCGAGAAAGTGTCAAATCTAGGCTTTTATGCTGCAAGATTAATGAGAACACAGCCCACTGTGCACACTTTTCTAATTCGTTTTAAATCTTTTTGAACTCATGAATGATTATTGTAAGTTCAAGTTGCGTGTGTGCGTAAAGAACTCAAAGCAAGCTGTTTCTAAAGCATGCAGCGCCATCTGCTGGTAAAACTAAGCTCAGAATCGTGATGCATTATATTCATCGATTTATCTTTACAGCCCTACATATTACTAGTGATGGGAATAATGGCGTTATAAATAAAGTAACGACTAATCAAACAAATTCCCGTTTCCCCAGTTACAACACGTTAGCATTACTGACAATAAAAAGTTCTTCTTAATGGATGTGCAGTGTAACGCACCTGTACTTGATGTACCATAAACTCTAGTGTGAAGACGCACGGGTCGCTTCGTCTCACACACACTTAAAGAAATATACAAGTCTTACATAAAACACAGAATTGACGAGCTACATGTAAACCATATTCTTTGTTGTATTTTCTGTCAAAGTAACGTTCCTTTGGAGAACTGCCGGTTTCTGGTAGTGGGCGGGGCTAATGTGCTAATGACAATCTCATCGGCTGTGATTAATATTCATGAACCCAGCAGCTCATTAATCCTTGTGTGTTTTATATTGTTATTACTAGTAGAATTCGTAGTATCAAAATTGTTTTTCCTGTTTTATAGAAATGCAATTTTCTCTATATTTAGATTTTCTTGCATCCCCAGACTCTAGATTTTCAAATAGTCGTATCTCAGACAAATATTGTCCTGTCCTAACCATACATTGTGTAATACATTCAGATGACTGAGTTTGTGGTCTAGAGTCACATATTGATGTTGTTTTTATCTTCATATAATCCTGAAGGTGTCGACGTACATCACCGTGCCGCAGTCTCCGCTCACACACACGCTGGTTCAGGGGAACGTTTTGGTCAGCGACGAGGTCCTGATGTCTGCTATATCAGCGTTCAGCTCTCTGGATCAGCCGATGACAGCCATGCAGGGATCAGTACAGGTACTGAGTAATACATTAAACTGTGCTCACCCTAAAGCCATCCAAGATGTAGATGAGTTTGTTTCTTCATCGGACTTGGAGCATTGCATCACTTGCTCATAAATGGATGTGAATGGGTGCCATCCGAATGAGAGTCTAAATGCTACATTTCTCCAAACCAAACTCATCTACATCTTGGGTGGCTTAAGGCTGAGGACATTTCCAGCAAATTGTTCTTTAGAGGCTTGGAAATAAATTGTTTGTTTCTGACACGGCTTGTGTTTTTCAGAGTAATCTTAGCATGCACGCAGGAACCTCGTACCTCCAGCACCATCAGCAGCCTCCACAGTCCCTCCCTCCAGCACAGGCCACGCCTCTTTCCTCGCAGGTGCCCTCCAGCAACAGTAATTCAGTGGTGCAGGTGTACAGCACACTGTCCCCTATGGCCGGAGGTGGTACTGCAGAAGTGTCCACACTGGGCCTTCAGTCGTTTCAGTCCATTCAGGTACAGCACTGTTCATTAATTCACACCATTACATGTAGCGCTCATACTTTACTAGTGTTGAACACTCAAATATTCATAAAATGTAACTACGTGCTGCACATTTGATAGAGATGGTATATACAAACATCTAAACACAATGTAATGGACTCATAACAGAAAATTATGCTATTATAGTAATATCTTGAATTCTTTCCTTTTTTTATATTTTCTGTATTATAAGGTTTAGTATTGTTTTAGTAGGCAAAGTTATTTTAGCATTATTTCTATACTTTATATAATAGTATTTATTAAATTTTATATTATAGTATTTATTAATGTTTTAGTATTAATACAACTTATTTATAATACTTTTTTATTTTATTTAAAATATAGTTATTTTGTTGTGTGTATATATATATATATATAATGTATATATATATTAAATATATAAAATATATATAAAAAATATATTTTTTTTCTAATATCTTTTTTTTTGTTTGTTTTTTTTGCAATTTTACAAATTTTATTACTTCAAACTTACACATTTTTATTTTGGGATGTTGCCAAGAAAACATTTCTACTTTTATGTATTTAAGTATTTTTAATTTAACATTTATTTTTTTAGCTTCGTTTTCATTAATAAAAACAATTTTAATAGTTTTGGTTAATAATTTAATGTGTCCATGTTTGGCAGGTGCCCAGTCAGTGTGTGGAGGGCCAGGTGTTCAGCACGGCTCCGGTTTACAGCCCAGGAAAACAGAGCAAAAACAAGACCTGCACCATCAGCACAAACCTCTCTGAGCTGGGAGAATATGACAAGGTTATCATTCCTAAGAGAGCCAGAACCTCCAAGAAAACACAGGATGGTAGTTCACACTGTCTGTACATCATCCGCTTAAAAATACAATATATATATTTTTAATAATATACATATATATAATTTAACATAAATAAAACAATATATAATTTAACAAGCACTACTTTTTAAAGTCAGTAAGATTTGTATTATGTTAAATCATGTTTTTGTGTTGTAACTGCAGCAGATCAATTGAAATGCACAATGAAAAAACATTACTTTTGTTAAAAACAGTTATACTTCACTTGTATTTTACTCAGCAATAATGCATTAAATTGCTTAAAAAAGTGTTTTCAACTTTGAAAATAATCAGAAATGTTTCTTAAGCAGTATATCATCATATTAGAAGGATTTCTGAAAGATCATGTAAAACAGTACTGCATATAAACTGACTTGAAGACTTTATGCCGTTATGTTCTGCTTACAAGTAAAAAAAAACCTTTTATTTCATTCCAGCAGGGCAGACTAAAGGAAAAGTACAGAAGCTCAAGTGCAATTACTGTGAAAAAGTGTTTACCAAGAACTTTGACCTCCAGCAGCATATTAGAAGGTAAAAGAGATGATTTATATATATATATATATATATATAGTTTTTTGTGGAGATGTTCTTAGAACGTAAACAATAAATTGTTGCAATGTTTTGAGGCAAAAAAAAAATCCTCTAAAACTCTGTCTAACATTTAAATATCCAGTCACACGGGTGAAAAGCCCTTTCAGTGTATTGTGTGCGGCCGTGCCTTCGCTCAGAAGTCCAATGTGAAGAAACACATGCAGACACACAAGGTCTGGCCTGCTGGAGTTCATAGCACCGCCTCCAGGATGCCCATCACCATACGCGTGCTTCCTCTTAATAGTGATGAAAACTCACAACAGACGGAGGAGGAAGGACAAGAGCAAGGTCAGACAGCATAAAGTTTACTAAAGGAACAGTTCACTCAAAAATACTGAACTCCCTCTTAGGTCATCTAAGATGAGTTTGTCTCTTCAGTCCGCACAGCTGATAAACACTTCACAATAATCCACTCTACTCCAGTCCATCTGTTAATATCTCTAAATAAATAAACTGTATGGGTGGATTTTGATGACAACAGGAGGTGGACTTATTATGGATGGATTTTTGATGTTATTATGGATCATTGACTAGAAGCAATGTTTTAAAGTTAAAATGCTTTAATGATAGATTTGTTTCTCACAAAGACACAGCTTTCCTCTTCAGAAGGCATTAACCGATGGACTGGAGTGGTGTGGATTATTGTGATGTTTTTATCAGCTGTTTGGACTCTCATTCTGACACCAGCCATCCACTGCAGAAACTTAGAGATGAATTTCTTCAAATCTCTTCCTATGATGAAACAAACTTATCTTTATTTTTAATGCCCTGAAAGTCTGAATATTCTGAGCAGTTTTTCATTTTTGGGTGATCTATTCCTCCAATAATGGTGATTTTTTTTAATTATATCTAATATATTATCCTAAAGATCATTTGTGTGACCTCCTCTCCAGCCATTGAGGAGCAGGACTCGGAAGTCCAGGAGACACCAGGTTTAGCAGATGGAAAACAGAGCAGTGGGACGAACCAGAACAAGCAGATCATCCTCATCGACAGCTCGTATCAGTGCCAGTTCTGCTCGGCCAAATTCAGCACCTACTTCCAGCTGAAGTCCCACATGACACAACACAAGAATGAACAGGTGCTGAGTCAAAACTAGATAACTATGTAACTACATAGCAAAACAGCATAAAATATTAAAATAATTTAAAGAGAATATTTCTAGAATATTTTTTTCTAACCTATTTTTCTTAGCTTGGGCTGAGTAAGGTGTGTTGCTTTTTGAAATAAATGTATATTTTTATTCAGCAAAGGCCACATTAAAGCAGGGGTCTGGAAACTTTTTTTTCAAAGAGCCAAAGGTTCCCAAACTCTGCATTAAAGTGATCAAAAGTGACAGATAGAAATCTTTTGTAACATTATAAATATCTTTATATTTCAAATGTCAGCATGTTAACATTTGATTTTAAAAATGTATTTAAATGTTGAGATGATTACATAAGATTACTACATTTGAAAGTATTTTTCAAAACGAGGTAAGAATGCTTGCTAAATTTATAGCATATTTTGTTTCAGACGTACACAACCTCAAACATTAGATAACGAGGAAGTGTAGTTGGCCGTTTAATATCCCCTTAGTGAGTGATGGTCGTTTGTGACTAACCCTGTGGAGTTTCTGTCAGGTGTACCGCTGTGTGGTGAAGAGCTGCTCTCAGACGTTTCAGAAGCTGGATCAGTTTCTGGAGCACATCCACACACACCAGGAGCAGCTGACGTACCGCTGTCACCAGTGCAGTAAAGTCTTCCCTTCGCTCTTCGATCTCGGCCTTCATCAGTACTCACACAGCTTCTGTCCACAGCAGAACCAGCGCAAAGAGACCAGCTACTACAGGTCACACACACACACACACACACACACACAGCCTCCGACCAGCTACTACAGGTCACACACACATACACACAGCCTCCGACCAGCTACTACAGGTCACACACACACACACACACAGCCTCCGACCAGCTACTACAGGTCACACACACACACACACACACAGCCTCTGACCAGCTACTACAGGTCACACACACACACACACACACACACACACACACAGCCTCTGACCAGCTACTACAGGTCATAGTGATGAGACTACAAGGTTGAACTCTTGAAATCTGAATGTGTTGTTGTTTTTGTGTTCAGATGTATGAAATGTCAGAGTAAATATTCCACACAAGAAGCTCTAGAACAGCATCTTCTAAATGCCACACACAACTACCCCTGTCCTCACTGCCAGAAGGTCAGTCATATTTCATTATATTTATATGATACCATAGTATCCATTCATGTTTTGGATTAGCTTTTATTTTCATATTTTTGTTTTTTATTTAGTTTAGTATTGTCAATCGTTTTAGAATTGGAATTCTAGTTTAGGAATTAAAGTCCTTCAACAGTTGTAGTTGATGATGGCATAGCACATAACAGATGGCATCGCAGGAGTCAGTTTCTGTGTCTGTTTGAAGCGTCATATTGAAGAATCAAGAATCAAATGAAACGCAGACAACATCAGTGAACGTGTTTGTGTCTGTCAGGTGTTTCCGTGTGAGAGGTATTTCCGCAGACATCTCTCCACTCACGGCATCGGCGGCAAATTCAAATGTCAGATCTGTAAAAAGTTCTTCAAAACCGAGCACTACCTCAAACTACACACAAAGATCCACTCAGGTACTGTGCCTCCTAAGACATATGCAGTTTGTGTAACATAGATGAGTTTCTGAAGCATCTTGAAAGACTTTTTTTTTTGTCCTGGGCAACAATTAAGCATGATTAAAGGAATAGTTCACCCAAAAAGGAAAATTACAGCATATTTTACTCACTCCCATTTTCAATTTTGGGTGAACTATTCCTTTAAGCACAACCAGAAACATGGTTAAAATAATATATGTGTGTATGCATTATTTATAGTCAAGCCACATTTAAACTGAATTTCTTGTGTGTCTGATGAACATGAAGGAGATGTTGTTTTGCAGGAGAGAAGCCGTATAAATGCTCTGTCTGTGAGGCCACATTCAATAGGAAGGACAAAGTTAAGAGACACATGCTGATCCATGAACCCTTCAAGAAGTACAAGTGTCCCTTCAGGTGAGCGAGGCGTGAGATGAGCAGTGGTGTGATGTGACTGTGTTTGATGAGGATTTCTGTGGTTTTCTGTGGCAGGACTCATGTGGGCTGCACCAAAGAGTTCAACAGGCCCGACAAACTCAAAGCTCATATTCTTTCACATTCAGGTGAGGATGATGCTGAAGACCTCAACTTCAGTAGTTTTCCATCTGGTGTTGATATTTCACAACAGCTTTATTTCAGTTATCAAGATTAAATGGTTTGTTGTTGTAGTATTCTTATAGATGGTTTCATCGGTTAACTTCTGTGTTTGTTTATCTGTCTGGTTAGTGTCGCCGGCTACAAACGCAGCTAATAATGAGTATTGAAGTTAGTCTCAGGTTATTGTGCTGTGGGATGTGTTTCCCAAACATTCATTTATTTACTAATCATTTTAGTATTACTCATTTACTATTAGTACACTATATTGCAGTTTTAGTTTAATCATCTGAGATTACGCTTAGTCATTTTTGTTATGTGGTTTTTCATTTCTAACTAGCTTTATTTAGCTTTGTGCAATTTTGGTTGTAGTTCAATTAATGTTAGTTCTTAAGCTTAAAATTATTATTTAATTATCATTTCAAATTCTCAAGTGTTTTCTGAGGTTTAATGTGATATTTGTATTCTATTGTTTCTATTTGTTTTAACCTCTAGTCTAGATAAAGCTAAGAGTATACATGTAGTATAGTGTACTAATTTTATACTAATATTCTTATTGTATTTGGTTTCAGCTTTATAACAGATGACTTAAATAGTATGTACAGTAATAGTTTTACTCAGTTATGTTAGAATTTTGAGGTTTTTACTATAAACTTTTAATTTGTTTTAATTTTTCTACTTTTAAATTTTTTTTTTATCATTTATATTAGACTTTTTCATAATTCCATCATCCTTTAATAATATATTTTTTTTATTATTATTATTTTATTCTAAATAAAATACTTAGATTTATAATCGGGTAATTATAATCATATATTTATAATCAGTTTTGCTTATCAGGTGAATTAATCTTGTTTTTATATTGCAAAACAAGTGTTTCTTCTTCATGGTATAATGTGGAACTATGTAATGAGCACATGTAAAGTCTCCTGTTCTGTCGTGCAGGTATAAAGCCATATAAGTGTCAGTTCTGTCAGAAATCATTCAGTCGTCGCGCTCACATGCTGGAGCATCAGCGGTCTCACACCGATAACTACCGCTTCCGCTGCGCCGCCTGCAACAAGGGCTTCACCCGGCAGAAATACTACAGAGAGCACAAGTGTCCGCTGGCAGGGGCCGCGCAGGGAGCAGACGGGACCCCAGAGCGGGACAGCAGCGGACAGGGTAAAAACACACACATTCAAGGGATAGATCGCCCAAAAATAAAGGTTTACTTGCCATCAGACTATTCATGATGACTTTTTTTTTTTTTTTTTTTTTGATAAAATTTAAGATTTTTATCTGAATTCATGGTCCTTTTGTGAATCAAATGTAAGTCAGTGGCTGCCAGCTCTTTGAGAGTCAAAAAAGCACATACAGACATATGATGCTATTTTAAAGATCATTATTTGGTGTCTTGGGTATAGAATATGTTGACATGCTTTAATGTTATTATTTTTCAAATAATGTGTATAATTGTAGCTTCTCTATGCCCCTC
This sequence comes from Enteromius viviparus, assembly GCA_032353835.1. Lineage (NCBI taxonomy): Eukaryota > Metazoa > Chordata > Actinopteri > Cypriniformes > Cyprinidae > Enteromius > Enteromius viviparus. The sequence goes on from JAUCNO010001323.1 coordinate 1,147,936, forward strand.
CTCTCTCAAACATGTCATTTTCCACAAAGACCCTCCTTCTGACATGCATTGTCTGCTCTGATTGGCCAGCTGACACGGTGTGTTGTGATTGGCTGAATACCGCAAGTACATGGCGGAAGTGTAACGCCCCTTTCCTTAACCATGAGTTTAGCTTTCAAAAAAAATTTAATGACAGCTTATATAGTCATTAGTAGTTTTACCATCAGTTCAAGCCTGAAAGAGAAACGGAGTCTTGTGACAGACACAGCACTCGTTTGTATTTGCAGTACCTTACACAAGCCATGATTGATTCTTTCAATGAATTGGTTCGGTTTGCTAGTCGTTACTTATTCACGCAATGATGTCATATATACACAATTTTAAAGGAAAACATAATTCCATATTCTACTATGTTCTTCCCTCAGCTTAGATGAGTTGATACACAACTTTCCTGTCTCAGTGCGTGCACTTAATCGCTCTAGAGCGCGGCGTCACTATGTTACAGTTTAACTTAGCTCCATTCATTCCAAAGGTAGAAGCCACCAAACACTTCCACGTCTTCCCTATTTAAAGACAGTTACATGACTGGGTAGAAAAAGATAACTATAACGTATGGCGGAAAAGCACTTCGACCTTGGCGCAGTAATATCATCACTCATTGCCGTATGTGCTTTACTCTTAAAATATATATATATATAAATATATATATATATATATATATCCGATTACAACCTCAACATGTTTTGTTATTTCCACAGACACAGGGGACGGATCTCCGACCGCAGAACCTGATGAACACGGAGAAACCGAAGAGGAAGGCGAGGATAACGACGGCCAGGCGCAGCAGGATGAAGATCATGAGCAGATGAGAGAAGAGCGAGGGAGGAGTGAGACCAGACTGGATCACATGCAGGAAGACGACGCCTCCGTCAGACTGCTCTCTGAACCCATGTGCTTTCAGACGGCCAACTGATTACATGTCGCTTCTACGTCTTACAAACTTGCATCACGTTGTTTACGAATCGCATCGGCTTTCATAGTCGTCTTTAAAAGCATACATGAATTTCCCTATCAGCTAGGGTTCAGGTTCCTGTTGCTGATCTGTAATATTTGTTTTATATTAAAACATTATTGTAAGCAGATTTCTCACGTTTGCTGAGATCAACTTTAGACTGTAACCTGATCAATACAGTTTCAAATAAACATTGAGCTGAATTTCTGCACATTTGCACTACGGTTATTATGTACTGTTTTATAGCTGGTCCATAAGACATGCAATGAGATGTGGGACAGAAATGTTACTAACCCGTGTTATTTTATAATTTAAAGTGCTTAATTTACTAAAAATAAGGCTAAAAATAAATATTTATTTAAAAAAAAAACATTTTATTTAAGTTAGTTGCCCAGTCATTTCTAATTATTATTTTTGGACTTTTCTTGTGAGGTTTTGCAGCAACTCTTCATCATTGCCCCTGTGGACTTAATGCCAATGCTTTTGTTTTACAAACAGCATGAAGGTCTCAAAAAATTACAATAAATAAACAATTGCAAGACATTTTCCCATAGAATTATTTATTCAACTCCTAAACATCTTTTCACATTTGACTATACATACAAATCAACGCCAGTAAATAAACTCTGAAACGACCGTGAAAGTGGCCGCTGCTTCTTTAATACTAAAATCATGATTAATCTGAAGAAAGAGGAAAGTATTCACACCATGTACAGGATTCAGTTCATATACAGAGTCAAAGTGGTTTGGTTTACATGGTCAGTCGGAAAAAAAGAGAGTCGTATCACATTAAATCCATCATCCTGAGGACTGCAAGGGTTCAATCTCATTCAAACAGGGTAAATTGGATAAAAATAGCTGTTTAAATAAATATTTGATGTTGATTTTTTTTTTTAATCTAAAAGATCCTCCCTGACACCCTAAAACACTCATCCATACGAGTCTTGATATTATTACCCACAATGCACTGCACTGAATCACAGTTGTACGCTTTATAGCAGGGCTTTGGGCTCCTCCAGTGGTTTTGACAAGATCCACTTTAAATTCTTCATGAGACATGATCTGAACAGCCCAAGAGCTTCCAGATTACATGAGCTGTGTAAAGCAGCCGCCCTATAGAACTAGAGCGGTACCTGTGACAAATACTGCACGCTCCCAAATTTAGGCCCAAAGAAACTCACATTATCGCTTCAGGGATTCAAGGCCAGCGCCGTGAGCGAAAACCACAGCTTCAGTTCATTTCAGAGAATTCCTTTAGTAATGTGAATCTGAGAACAAGAACGTCCTGAAACGCAAACTCTTACAGTCATTTGCATCATATTAGAAATGTCCAAGCCATGTTTCACCTCAAAACTCATACATATATATGCATGTGTGTGTATTTCAATTTATTATTTATTTATATATATATATATGTTTGTTTGTTTTTTTAAATCAGTATTTTCATGAAAATCAAACATTTTACATTTTTTGTTAATTTACATTAGCATAATGTGGAGAAAAATCTGTTCATTATTTATTAAATGTATTAGTTTTGTTAAATGTTTATTATTTTTTTGTTTAGATCAGCACAAGTTAAAATCACTACAACACAATGTTTCTTACAACTGAAAGTATATATATGCTGTCTTTCACTTAACACTTACAAAAACATGTGGAAAAGACATTTTTTCCACATTATAATAATGAGAATCTGCAAAAATGTGTTTAATTGTCACGAATGTGTTTTCATTTGGTCTTATATTTTAGCAAAATTCCATCTCTATATGATTTTGGGATGAAACTGGCCATTTCTTGACGGTCTGAATGAATAATTTGGTCAGCTGTGCAACAAGCCGTCAGGTCCTCGGCTGAAGATCCTGCTGCTGTCGAGTGCTACACTTTAATAACTCAGTTTGTTCGGATGACAGTGAGGAAAAAAGGCACAAGGAGACCCGTCGAAGGGTTCGTGAACATAAAAACACACATTCTCAGAGCTCTGGTGAATCATCCCAATGGTTCTGGGACTCTTTCTTCTGGAGTGGTTCAGAACGGCACTCGCTGGATTAATCACATGTAGAAACGTCAGCAGCACGTCTCTGACATTGCATAAAGCCTCCTCGCCTCACAGGGATACAGAAATTAATACCAAGTGACAGGTGAGTGCAGAAACCCATAATTTCCCATAATGCACCTGTGTGTCAGATCATCTGCCTGTCCTTTCAGGAAAGTGCATGAGATGTTCTCTTTGTGTGTGTGAGTGTGTGTGTGTGTGTGTGTGTGTGTGAGAGAGAGAGAGAGAGAGACCATCTCACTCCTGTCCGAAACCTTCTGTCTCCTCAATAGCAAACATCAGCTTCTCCTTCAGCTGCTCGTAACTGCGGTACGGCGGCAGATCCAGACGATTAAAACTGGAGCACAAAGAAAAACAATCAATCAATCAATATTATTGATTATAGGATGATTATTATATGGAAAATACAAATAAAAATACAAATGGTAAAAAGTTAATATAAACAATTATGAAATACTAAAACAATCATAAATTATATTGTTTTTTTTTTCTAGATAATATGACAATATTTTGGAACCACCACAAAAAAATTATTTCATATTCAAGTTCACATAAACATGCATAATATACAGACACACACACACTTGATTAATCTATTTGCTAAATCAATGTATTTAAACAGTTGAAAAGATGCAACTACTGGACAAATGTTTTAAAACCTCCTCGGGCACAAGTCCTCTGTACTTACACATCTTAAACTTAAGTTTTGAGATCAAAATAAGATGTATACCATGTGTGGCTGCGAGGAAGCCAGTTCTCCTTCCCAACCTTCTCGATGCAGAACTTCTGTGGTCCGTTACTCCCTGAACCAAACACATGACAGACGTCACACTCTCCCACAATGAGCCACGACTCAAACTAAAAACATTAAACCAGTAATATCTGAACGTCTATGATCCAGTCAAAGCGACTCACTCTCATGTGCTTCTAAAACATAAGACCTCTGTTCATCTTCTGAACACAAATGAAGATATTTCTGATGATATCAGAGAGCCCTCCATAGACAGCAACACAACTGCAATGATCCCAGCTCCAGAAACACAGTAAAACAGTCCATGTGACATCACTGGATCAACTACAGTTTTGCAGCGCTACGAAATTACTGTTTTTGTGCAAAGAAAACAAAAATAAGAATTTCCTCAACTATTCTTCTCTCCTGACTTTTGTCTTCCGCCATTTTAAAGAGAATCACGAAACATGCGTTTTCCTTTAGGCGTAATCAACCGCAGATTATGATCATGTGCATGCTTTCACCCGGATGTAAACAAGACTGAGACGTCGAACACATTCAAGAGTTCACGCTTTCCTAAAGTAAGATTTAGCTTGTTTGGCGTGCTGTCTGGGGAGCGAGCTGGGAAAACGGCGAACTCCGAACCCTAACGGTTTGAGCCCTAGTGGGACAGGATTCGGAGTTCAGCTCGCTCGCCGTCTGCTCCCCCGGAAGGCGTGAATTAAACTGAATAAAAAGGTGGAGAAGGGGTGGTGGAGGGAGCACGAAAGCGAGATGTGGGAATAAGGGAACTGGGTGTTTTTATGGTGAAAGAAAAAACTGTGATTGGATGCGTCTTGGCGGGGTAATGATTAGGGCATGAGCTACCAGCCGTGCGGGATTAGAACGTCCAGCGAATCCTCTCGAAATGCGTTTTTTGCAAAACGTCCACTTTTTTTTTTTTTTTTACATTTTTTTAATCTGACACACATCATTCAAATTATCTTAATTTCTTTATTGAAGATGTCTTATGGTTTAAAGTGAAGTGAGCATAGGTGAAACAATGGCACAATTTCCAGATAAAATTACAATTCTAAGAGTAAATTTAAATTAAATTGTGTTTTATGTAATTGCATGAGAAAAAAACAAAGACAAAAACAAAAGATGCCATTGAACCAGTACCCTTTTAAAAGATATGCTTTTGCTGATGGCTTTTGTACTTTTGGGAGCAAATAAATATTTAGCTTGCTCCATCCTGGTTATTATTTAATACATATGACATCATAATGGTACTCAGGTTGTTGTGTTTTTGATGATTCAGTTTTTCTGCCTTTGCTGTGGTTATGTCAATCATTACTGAGGACGTTTATCTAAGTGTGTGATCAAAGGTCACTATTTGCAGCACTAAAGGAAATATGTCATCTGATATGCAAAATATGCTGTATATGTATTAGACACAAAAACTAACCCATCATAATTTCTTTTAAAAGTTGTGATGGCTCTGTTTATCATTCTCAATTTAATAAGTACTTAGCATTATTAATCATTAATCCGTTAATCATTCAGTCTGTTTACTAAATTCAGTTCCCCCTCTTATTATTTTGTAAGCATATCTTTTTTTTTTTTTTAATTCACTGTTTGTTAACTACTGAATTGTAGATTTTCATTTGATGTTTGTCTTGGCCATTGCTTTAGACTGAGCTAGTAAGTGAGTGAGACTGGAAAGTATTTTTACTGCTTTAAAGCCAGGAAAGTCAGACATAAAAACACACAGAAAAAGTGCAGACTATTTTGACACTGCGTACATTAACAACAGGACATAACAATGAAAGGTAAATTTGGATTAATCACTTGCATGTTAGTAAAATAACAGCAATTTTTAGCATGCACAGATTACATTTTTTTATATGCATTAATCCTGTTTTCTCATTTTTATTATCTTAAAACTGTAATGATCAACAAATTGTTTATATAGTTTCACTATATGATGTATGTGTGCTTTAAATCTGTGTTGATATGTGGTGTTAGGTTAAGTCAAGTGTTCAGTCTGTAAGTCTCACCTCTCAGGTCAAAGTCCTCTGTGTCTCACTGTTAATAACCACTGTCCATTTTGGTGTGGCTATGATGTAATGCACACAATGATGGCTTTAGCTTGTGCTGTGTGTGCAAGCAACAGCTAAACTTAATCAAACAGTGAAGATTGGTAAATTGATAAACAGTCTATAGGACACTGGCCCTTCAGGGCTGGGGTTAAAAACATTGTAATAGAGCAATACATTTATAATACATCTTTACAAATGTATTCTGTAGAGTTGTAAAATGTTGATAGCACTTTAAGGTTGGCAGGTTGGCATAAGGGGCGGGGGGAAAGTTCAGTACGCTGGGGCAAGGTGCACGGTAGTACGACACAAGAAGGTAAAGAGGATAGACAATAAAACTACAAGTGCTGTTGTACAACTACCCCTGTGCTGTATCAAGTTCTTGACATAATCTACATATTCTTAAAAAAAATAAAAAAACATGCAGAAATGCTATTACAGTATCTGGTCAGATATTTAAATGTATAAAAACTAAAAATCAAGTACAAGTACAATTAAGTACAAAATCAATTTGCAACGGCAACCTTTAGGGAAAAATCTGTAAAATATGTTAAATAAATTTGTTGGTATATCTGTGCCAAAAATCTGAAGAAGCAGCATTGGTGTAATAATATAATCAATGTAATATAATGCATCAATTGGTATTACAAAGCTGTGCAAAAACAATCAGAATAGAAAGCCTTTCTTAATTGAAAGATTTGGATTCAGATATTGGGTAATGATATTGCCATTATTGTATATGTATTGGGGTGTGATTTTTCACTGTATATGGTCACAACAGTTTCATTTATATATTTATGGGCATGTAACCCAACACCTGTCCCTAAACCTACCATCCGTTAATAAAACACAAGATAAACCGGCAGATACAATTAACAACATTATTTATTAAAAAAGGATTAATAAGGCAAAAGGTTTGATCATCTGTCCGCCGTGACTCATCAGTGCTGCAGCTGCTGCCTTGCGCAAATTAAAAAAATTCAGCCTTGGTTGTAAAATTCTATTGGCTCTCGTCGATCGCGTCATGCTGTTGTGAAATGTTATTGGCTCTTGTGTGTCTGGTGGTCCATGGACAGATCGGCGAATCCAGATGCACACACGTGTTTAAAATTTAACTGGAAATTAGGTGCTGGGCGTCCGGCCAGAGGAGAACTGGAGCCAACTAAGCCTGGTTTCTCCTTGGTTTCAAACTTGTTTGTAGGGATGTAACGGTATTGTAAATACCGTCGTACTGCAATAGCAAATTTTCTCGATACTACCGTGGTCGCATGACTAGATAAAATAATAGGTCTTCTGAGAAAAGTTTGCTCAGGCGAATGGAGTGAACGGGAGATAGCAGGAACTACAATTCCCATCAGCCCAGGTGTGGCCATCATCCTTTGCTGTCAGTTGTCACTACAAATCCAGTAATGCAGAAATGGCGGATGCGAAGGAAAAGAGATGGAAATGGTCGAACCTAAAGCGGGTTTTTAAATTGGATGTGCAGAAGCATTTCGGTTAAGAAAATCTGGTATGCAGGCTCTGTCAGACTGTGGTGAAATACAAGTAAAATTTTATACATTTTGCTTTCTGTCTGAATAAGTGAGTGTGTGGGGGAATGAGGTGAGTGTTCTCAAATACTCATTCAGAACATGGGCCAGCTGCAATAAGTAGGCTGCTATTTTTATTTTTTCTAAGTTCAAGGATAATAAATTGAACTTTTATTTTTTTTACATGGTTTAATAATTTTTTGTTAATAAACTTTAGATAGATGGCAAATTTGTATGCCATTGATATGTTCAGTGTTCATGTAAACTGTTTAATAAACAGTCTCTTCATTAGTTTTGTTTTTCCTTTTAATAATTCAATAAACACCGTACTGTGCTGTTCATACTGTGAAGTTTTGATACCGTTACATCCCTACTTGTTTGTAATGCTTTTTTTACTGCTTATGGTCAGTTTTTGCAATACATACTTGTGACTGCGCTATTTTCTGTGTGTGTTTAATATTGTTCAGATGTGGGTAGATTTAGGGTAAAGGTGGGGCTAGGTGCTACAATGAAAGCATAAATTTCATTTTAAATAAATCCGGTTATCTGTGAGTGGATTATGGCTGATGCCTGACACTGACATTGTAATCTTTTCCATGAGCCCATGATGGAATTTTCGATGATTATGTAATACTAATAAAGAATTATGCGTTAAGAGTCTGTGGTATTTTCACGCAATTCTGTGAGATCAGGTTGCTTTAGACAGTTTTCGTGTAGCAACCTGGTCTCACAGAATTCTGTGTAATGGATCCTTAACTCTGAATCTGTGGTAATCATGTAAGTCAGTGACAGGCACCAGCCATGGCCCATGCCCAGATAACCAGATTCATTTTATATTTTATATTATTTAAATACTTTCATTGTAGCACCTAACCCCACTACTATCCTACCCTAAAGTGTCAGGCAGACCCAGCCACGATTCATCCTCAATGCCCTTGCTGATGGAAGGAGGTTTTCACTCAAAATCTCACAATACATGGCCCTATTCATTCTTTCATTTACATTATCAGTCGTCCTGGTCCCTTTGCAGAACAACAGCTCTCTGCAGGTCATTCAGTAGGTCCCCATGTGTGGTTCTGAGATTTTTGCTCACAGTTCTTGTGATCATTTTGACCCCATGGGGTGAGATCTTGCATGGAGCCCCAGATCAAGGGAGATTATCTGTGGTCTTGTATGTTTTCCATTTTATAATAATTGCTCCCACAACTGATTTCTTTACATCAAACTGCTATAGCAGGTTCAGTCTTCCTAGCCTGGTACAGGTCTACAATTTTATTTCTTTGCCTTTTGACAGCTCTTTGGTCTTGGCCATAGTGGAGTTTGGAGTGTGACTGTTTGAGGTTGAGGACAGGTGTGTTTTATACTGATACAGGTAATGTTAATAAAGGTATGAAAAGTTTTCAAATTTGCGCACAGAGACTGTTGCAGCGCACATAGGATTAACTTTGGGGGTACTGAGACAGTGATTGTGTCTATTCCTCTCACAAACCAGTCTTTTGTCTTGGAAGATTCAGAATATTAATCATTTTTGAATAAATAATGACGGTAGTTGTATATGCTGGTTATATCTCCTGTTTTATTGAACAAATGGTAGGTGTTGGGTTTTGTGCTCATAAATGTATAAATATAAATAAAACTGTTGTGGCTGTTTACATTGAAAAATCACACCCCAACACATATGCAGTATTGGCAATATCATTACCCTATATTTGAATCCACTTATCCATGCATAGAGCATGGTTAATGCCTGTCACTGACTTACATTAGTTCAGTTAACTAATTACGTTACTTTTTATGGAAAGTAATGCATTACTTTTTAAATATGGCCAGAGCTTGAGTGTTTGTTTTTAAGTTCTGTTCACAGTATAGCAAATGTAAAAGCACACCAAAAAATGTCACGAATAAACCTCAGGCTGAAGAAAAAGTATTTCTATCTGTAAAGTAGAATACAGGAGAAGAAAGTTCAATACTCTTAAGCATTCTCTTAAACAAATCAAACAACAACAAAAATAAAGCACAATATATATATATACTGTATATATATATATATATATATATATATATATATAATGTTTAATAATTCATTCAAACTAAATAAACACTGTTAAATAGACTGCAGCAATTTAATATTTTGTCAAATAAATTAT
>JAUCNO010001323.1:1160834-1171010 GCA_032353835.1 Enteromius viviparus
TAGATAGATAGATAGATAGATAGATAGATAGATAGATAGATAGATAGATAGATAGATAGATAGATAGATAGATATGTGATTCAAGCACTTCGAAACATTGAATCATTTTGCAAAGCTATTGGTTTAATGGATTAAAAGTTTAGAAAATATTAGCTCAACACACATTACTCTTTTTTCATCAGCAAATTATTTTGGAAATATATCTTATGAGTGTTTTGCTCTTTCTTCTGTCCAAACATCTTAAATATATAGTGTCAACTCTGTATAAAAAGCCCTTAACTGAATTAACATTTTAGCACAGTGTGTGGAGTTTTCTGACAGTCCCTAACAATCGGAGAACTCCTTTATGTGTCACCATCAACATTTTAAGAGAAAAAAAAATACATACACACACATACATTTTTTATTATTAATTATTTAGATTTTGATTACATAATTTTCATGACACTAAATCACATGTTTGTCCCATCTCTGTATTTATTAAAGCAATGCAATACTGTAATATAATGCAGAATTTAAAAGCATCCACTTTGGCATTTAAAAAAATAAATAAATCAGCATATCAATATAAAGTACAACAAACACTGTCATGACCGTTAAGAATATGTTTATCACATCATGTTCATGACAGAAAAAAAACAAAAACATTTTTGTACCATTACTGTACTTATTAAATCAATGCGATACTGATACTGCTTTTTTCTATATACATACATACAACCAGCAAAAACTGATAAATACTTGACAATCTGCATAAAATAATACCTAACGTTAATAATAATTAAAAACAGAAGGACAGTCAAGTTACTAACTAACGAAGCGTGTATTTCACGACGGTGCCTTATGCTTGTCGCGCATGCGCAGATTGTCGCTAAGCCGCTCGCACTCCGTTAGTTTTTGTCACAGCAGCCGAAGGCCGAAAACATCCGACACCATGCCTCCGTCGCGCAGCTTCTGCTCGCGTTTACCGAAGCAAAGCGCCCCTCACACAGACAACAGGCGCTAGAGGTTATTAATAACAAAACTCGGTCTTTTACGTCGAGTGTTTTCTTACGGTTTGACCATGGGTGTCGGTAAACGCTCCGCGTAACGCGCTCTAGACAGAGATTATGGAGTAAACGCGCGTTGCGCGGCCGCTAGATTCATCATAACAGTAACAATAACACTGCTATGGCACTGTCAGTGATCCAGGCGTGTCGTAGTCTGGCCCTGTCCACCTGGCTGCTGTCTTTCTGCTTCGTCCATCTGCTGTGTTTGGACTTCACGGTGGCGGAGAAGGAGGAATGGTACACGGCGTTCGTTAACATCACGTACGTGGATCCGGTCACGGCCGAGGTCCGCACCGAGAAGACGGAGTGCGGGCGTTACGGGGAGCACTCGCTCAAACGCGAGGCCAGAGGCGTACTGGCGATGCCCGTCTCGTCGCAGGACAGACACGCGTGCGATCCCAACAGCAGATTCACGCCGCGCGGATACGGCGCGTGGATCGCGCTCATCAGCCGCGGGAACTGCACGTACAGAGATAAAATCCGAAACGCCGTGGGGAAAAACGCATCAGCTGTGGTCATATTCAACGTGGGATCTACCAACCCCAACGAAACCATCACCATGTCAGATCCAGGTGATGCGCTTCATCAAAATTCATCGTGTATGGTTGTGATAGATTATGACTGCGTGGCAGGTATGGTTATATTTAGAGTCATTTAGCAGTCGCTTTTATTTACCCATGAAGACAATGCAAGCAAGCAAAATATGCAAGTGCTATGACAAGCCTTAGCAAGACTTAAGCACAGCATTTTTAAAAAGCATAAGCATTTTTTAAGAAAACAAGTAAATAAATATTGATTTCTGTTAATTATACAATAAATTATAAGGAAGCATATATATATAGAGAGAGAGAGAGAGTAGAAAAAGAATAGAGAAAGTGTTTAGAAAACAAATAGAGTGCAATTCTTGAAGGGTAAAAAATTGTATTTAGTTTTTTTTTTAATAAAAGAGGATGAATAGATGGAAGTTAAATAGAGATTGCTGGAGTTAAAGGGTCAAATAAAGACAGGAAAGATGTGATTTTAACCGATTCCTGAAGATTCTCTGATTGGGTTGTGCAGGTCGATCCAACCGGAGTGAACAGTTAGTGTAAAAGTCTGTGAAAGTGATTAAGTCTGAAGTACTGAATTTAGTTAAAGTGGTGCTGAACCAGAGGTGGTTGCAAATCCATATTTGGTGATGGATTAATTATAAAAACTCATGAATGCATGTCTTGCTAAATGTAATGGTAAGTCCACCAGTGTTGATAAAGGCATTCATCATCTGACAACTAGATATGCATGTCTGGTTATGTGTAACTGTGTGTCCATATAAGGTTATGAGTGATGGCTGATGCACTTCAGTTAATGCATGAGAGATTAAAAATTGCATATCTAGTATGTGTGATGGATTATACATAAAATTGATTGTGTTTTGGTAAATGCACAGTTATAAATGCATATCTGGTTTAAAGAAATAGTTCAGGCAGATATGAAAATTTACTCATCCTCAGTCCATCCGAGGTGTGGAGATAGTTTCTTCACCAGAGTTGGAGAATTTGCCATCACTTGCTCACCAGTGGCACCGCTGCAGTGAATGTGTGCCGTCAGAATGAAACAGTCCAGTCCATCACTTCATGTCTTGTGAATAGTTGTTTGTTTTTAAGAAACAAAAACATCATTAGAGCATTACTGAAACCTCCGCTTTTGCCTAAAGTGCAAGTCCATAATAGCACTTTCTCCAGACGTTAAGAAATACTGGAGTGGTTTGGATCAGCTGTTTTGACTCTCATTTTGACGGCACCCATTCAGGCCCATAAAACAGTAATTCACCGGGCACTTTAATGTAATGCTGTGTGAGTGTTTTTGTGGGTGTTTGTGAGTGTTTTTTTGGACATCTCGATAAAGTTCACACAGTCCTGCAGGAAGTGGTTCGAACATTTGTGATGTGGCTCTGGTTCTGACCCGAGTTCGCTGTCATCCAGCTGTGTTTGTATGTTCTCTCACATCTGGGGCCTGTTCCATAAACCAAGATTAGAGTACAAGCCAGGCTTATTTCAGTTAGTCTGACTAATTGCCAGTTCACTTGTATTAAAATAAGTCAGACTATCTGCCATAAGCCTGGCTTATTTCGTAAACTTGTTTTATGGAACAGGCCCCTGGAGATCATGCTGCTTTGGACGTGATGTTGGCGTTCAACCTCGACTGGAACGGTCGGGTCATTCTACATGTTAGAAAATGTGTTATGCTGGGACAGTTTCTCTTATCTTTCTCTATCTATTTGTGAAGTAGTTGCTGGTTTAGTTCCTCTTGTTGTTCTACATCAGTCTATGTATGTTTCCAGTTGGCTTTCATTTTCTCTCAGAGGTTTGCGTTTCATTTGGGCTGAGGAGGTTGATGTTCAATGTGAGAGTTTTCCACTGTGTTTTTTATCGGAGCGTTTATGTTTTTCCATTTAAATATTTCTAGATTATTATTTATGATTTACATTTTAGTTTTTCTAGGTCACCCCACTTCATTTTTATTGATCCTGCAACTTAACAAATCTATTAAAAGATGCACAAAATGTACATTCTTAATGCCGTATGAAATCCATTTCATTTTATTTTTTTATTCTTTAAATTAATAATTTTTGAATAATTTAAAAATGTATATAATTGAGTTCATAAAACCTGTACAATAATAATGCAGTATTTTTAAAACGCATCTGTTGTCTGGTTTATCTGGATTTTTGATTTAATACCAATTTCTTTTATGAAATGAATCAAATCCATGTTACTTTGTTTAGAGAGCAAAGCACTTCACAACATAGAGGTCACATAAATGAAACATTTATATTCCTTAATTTCTTCAAATTAATTGAATTTTATTTTGATGGGTTGTCTTGAAGACCTTTCAGTTTTTGTGTATTTGATTATAGTTTTACATGCACACATCTTATTTAATAAATCTTTTTGTGGTTTAATCTGATTAATTCTACTTGTACTTTAATTTCTACCTCTGTGTATGGCTGTGTGTTTCAGGCACAGGTGATGTGGTGGCCATCATGATTCCCGAGCCCAAGGGTCGTGATCTGGTTCTTCTGATGGAGAGGAACATAACCGTTCTCATGCACATCACCATCGGAACACGCAACCTCCAGAAATACGTCAGCCGCACCTCCGTGGTATTCGTCTCCATCTCCTTCATCATTCTCATGATCATCTCTCTGGCCTGGCTCGTCTTTTACTACATCCAGCGCTTCAGATACGCCAACGCCAGGGACCGCAACCAGGTACAAACCTGAGAAGCTTTGTCTTATCAAATTACTTGCATGAAAAGTGGAGCCTAAATGTCCAAATGCCTTTTGCTGTGAAGGATTAGATCCTCATGTGTCGTTATTTTCATGTGTTTTTAAAGGGGTCATATGATGCGATTTAAAGTTTTCACTTCTCTTTGGAGTGTTACAAGCTGTTCGTGCAGAGATCAAACCAGAAGAGATCAAACCCAAAGAGATATTCTTTATAAAAGTTATGACTTCTCCATGCCTCCACTTTTCTACGTCACAGAGTGGGTTTATTTTCAAACACAGCTCAAATGTTAACACAAAGAAAGAAGGCGGAGCTATTACTCTGGCTGTAGTGTTTCTGCAGACGCCATGTTCTGGAGACGCTGTATGTCGTTGTGAAAGTGAAACTACTTTGGTTGTGCTTCCAAAAGAGGACATAACTAGAAATCAGTGTTAATCTGTGTTTACAACGCTGTTCCAGAACAGTTCGACACAAATATTAGTGTGTTTAATCCATGAGATGTTCAGGAGGACTGACTCCTGAAACCTGGAGAGCAGTCTTTGCCGAATATATAAAGTGAGTTTTGAGCAGTGAAGTGTAGTGTTTTTTTTGTTGTTTCTCCAATCACGAATGCAGACATGGTGTTATGTTTTACGAGGCGTGATGCGACATGACTTGTAAAAAGACAGAACTAAGTCATGACATCCACTGGATCAACAAATTTTTTGTAATGTGTTTGATTGGTTTGGTGTCATAGCACTGGGACACAGCATCGTGATATAAGAGGCATAACATTTCCACCAGACACTTGAGGTATTCGTCCAATCACAGTTCACTGGATAGCTGACCAATCAGAGCACACCTCACTTTTTTTTAGAAACAATAAGCTTTGTACAAATCGACCCGTTTCAGGAGGCGGGGCTTAGAGGAGTTTTTTAGCACCTTAAAACTGCATAAACACATTGCATTACACCAAAAACACATCATATGACCCCTTTAATTAATTTATAGTCATTTAATCACATAATCATTTTATTATGAGTTGTCATTCATATGATTTATTATTTTTATCAACTTTATCATTTTTCATTATTAGGCGTGTCAGAATTAACATGTGAAGAACACATTAACCCGTTTCCTTTTTCCCGTGGAGATGCCATCAGTATTGCCAATTTACAGGCTTTTTTGTCTCATCACGAATCACTACGTTAAACGTTATAAGTGCTTATTTTATAACTATTGTATCTTGGTCAGGTCATCACTGCTGCAGAGTAACACATACCTGTGTGAATCGCCATAGACCAAAACTTTATTAACCGCTAGAGTTAATAGTCCTGCTTTAAAATCAGTATTATATTGCTTCTCTAATTTTACTTGCAAGTATAGCATTTTGGTTCAGATTAGCGTCTTGGAAGGTAGAGCTGGTTCAGAGGAAGTGAGCTGCCTGTAGTGTGTAAACAGGCTCGTCTAAGTCATTTGCTCAGTGCTAAAAAAGAGAAGTAATGGGAACCTGGTATTTCTATGTTCTTTATTTGGTGTCATAGACACGAACAAGTTCTTTGACCTTTGACATCTATGACCTTTGAAGCATTTGCAGTCTTCGTGCTTTCACTAATAATAAACGTATATTGCATATAGCATCCATATTTGTCCATGCTCATGTCAATTACAGCATTAAAACTTGAAAAGTATAATTTTGAGGCAAAAATGTGTCATTTAATTGCGAGTTAACTCATGACAGTCATGCGATTAATCGTGAGTAAATATTTAAATTGATTGACAGCCATAATTTTCACATTTAAGGAGACTTAATTTTTTTCACACCATGCAATAAGAGTTTCAAGTGTCTCCAGAATGTATCTGTGAAGTTACTCTACAGATTATTTATTAAATAGTTTTGAAAATGCCTACTTTGAGTGGAAGAAGAAATAAGCTTTTTCGTGCATGTCTCTTTTAATGCAAATGAGCGGCTTCTCCCTCCCCCTTTTCCAGAAAAGAGCTGCACCATTACAGCTCGTCTCTGCTATAAGCATCTGTTTTGGTTCTGTTTATCATGCTGAAATCATTGGTTTTAAATCATATTAGTTTTTAACTTCTGATATACAGTTTTCTGAAGACAAAAAGCGGTTTTCACAGGCGTGTGAATACTAGAACAATTCCTCATTCACACACGTTTGTTAAAAGCATACGATTTCAAAAACAGTCGATTATGTACACTGCTCTCTTGTCTCTGAGGCTGGGACTCTTAATAGTGTTCAGTGCTCTCTTCACTGCAGCCAAAGACAAACCGTTAGCATGTTTTGTTCAAACTTTCGCCATGGCATTAGATCTGGTGCTCTGCTGTTGCTTGTGAAATCAAGATGTCAAAATCATCAGATTCAGGGCCGGCAATATTACAATGACATGCCTTTGCACCGTCACAAAGAGAGCCAAGTCAGACACGCTTGCAGAAAAAGACTTACTAAAACAAAGTTACTGGGTTCATCTTTTTTTGGTTTTGGGTGTCAGATGCAACGGTGACAGCTGATCATAGCACTTAAAACCTGAGATCTATGTCACCTTTGAGCATTTTTGATGTTTATTCATTCATTTGTTTATGTTTCTATATTTCTTATTTTATCTGATCGATTTTACCATATGCATATTCATCGCTGTTTAATCTCATGCTTGTTGGTGTTTCATGAACTGTTTTGTCTGTATGAATAACAGATAGATAAGAGGAAAGGTTTATGGGTTGTATAAAACATTGAAACACACAACATAAGATTCAATAAACTTTTACTTTACCATCATCACTTCGTCTTTTGTTTTTGCTGTTCTTAAATACTTAAATTTAATTGTGCAGCAAAATGTATAAAAAAATGTTAAAATATTTTTTTTATTACTTAACAACAATAATATTTTTAACAGAATAATCCATTAGTATTTTAAATTTTAAATGTTTACTTGGTTATGTTTCATTTTAATAAGAAAATAAAATTATAATCCTAAATTTATTATATTTATATACTTCCTTAAATGCTGAATTTTTTGTACATTGTAATATTACATTAACAACATTTTACATTTTAGTAATATTTGTGTATTTTATGCAAATTATTTATGGAAATTCAAATGATATTTTTTTGGTATAACTATTTGTTTGTTATCACTATTATTTCATAGCCACATTGATTATAAAATCACAAAAAGTCACAATTTACAGTCCATGAGAATTGTTCAGCCTTTAGATCGAACCACGTTCTTTCAGCACTGCTCGGGACTAGTGGTTTGTGTGTTTAAACGTAACCCTAAAACAAGATTACAGGCCAGAGGACGTGCCTTTCATCACAGGAAAACAACTGAGCCTTTCATTAAACCCCTTAGTCTTTTGTAATTCTAATGAGAGACGGATGCAGGAGAACACAGTCTGAAGTCGAAGGAGAAAAGCATATTTATCACATTGTTCTGTTCTCTGATTGGTCAGCGGAGGCTGGGGGACGCTGCCAAAAAAGCCATCAGTCAGTTACAAGTGCGGACCATCAGGAAAGGGGATCAGGTGAGCAAATAAACATTCAGTATCTCAGTCTTTAAACCAGTCTTTGTTTTGTCTTTATAATGTGTGTGTGTGTGTGTGTGTGTTTTGTCCTGTAGGAGACGGAGAGTGACTTTGATAACTGTGCCGTCTGTATTGAGGGTTATAAACCAAATGATGTTGTCAGAATCTTACCTTGCAGGTAAACGCACACCTGACTGCACTTTTGATGAACATAATTTTTTTTTATATACTGTATTAGATAAACTATACTATATTACTTTGTTTTTATTTAGTATATAAATACTCTTTTTGCAACAAAAAGGATGCGCATGTCATTTTATATCAGTTCATGCAGTGTTTAACTGAAGAGGCTTGTTTATTAGCCTGATAAACGCGTAACTGTCCTTCCTTCGTTTTCTTCTCTGTTGGTCTGTTTCTCGTAGGCATCTGTTTCATAAAGGCTGTGTGGACCCGTGGTTGGTGGACCATCGTACGTGTCCCATGTGTAAAATGAACATCCTGAAAGCTCTCGGCCTCACGGTTGGTGTTTTTCTCCCTCGTCGCTGTGCAGAGGTCAGGCTCGTGTGTCATGTGCGTTTGTGCATGTTTTTGTCCTCCTCGAGTGGAGAGAGAGAAAAGAGCTGGACACGAAGCTTCAGACCAATCAGAGTAATAAACAGTGGAATAACAGTATAAATAAATCAACCTTATTAATAACATATTAGTAATAATTTAATACATTGAGCTTTTTCTAGAATAACTTTTTTAGTTGCTTTAACATTAATACTTTTAATATTTTTTAAATCTGTTTTTGTTTTCATTTTAATTTGAAAGTTTTAGTCATTTGGTTGTGTTTTTGTCATTTAGTGTTTTTTTTTAAACATGCCTGTATAGTGCTTTTT
The DNA here is from genome assembly GCA_032353835.1 of Enteromius viviparus. Lineage (NCBI taxonomy): Eukaryota > Metazoa > Chordata > Actinopteri > Cypriniformes > Cyprinidae > Enteromius > Enteromius viviparus. The sequence goes on from JAUCNO010001323.1 coordinate 1,169,548, forward strand.
TTAATGAATTTTATACTGAGCTATAATATACTGCGCTAGACTAAATGCATGCTTTGCTTTAATTGATATAAGTTAAGATATAAGTTGGGAACTAGCTAAAATAAAAACATTTCAGTTGAATTGTAAGTTAATTTTCAAGTTTAATTGTAATGATCCTGATCTTAACCGTGGTGAAATCCCTGAATGCTTGGCTTATTGCTTCAGTATGTCTATAGTGTAATTCTATAGTATTTAACTCTCTACTGTGTGACCGGGGTGTAATTCTGTTCACGTGCAGTCGAGTGCAGAGTGTCTGAATGAACTTCCTCTGGACTACGAGCTCGCTGTGGGGGGCGTGGCTCTCAACGCCATGGTGGTGAACGATGATGTCATGGCGGGTGATGTTGTAGGAGGGCGTGACCCTGGCGTGAGGATGGTGGGTCTCCCTCAGGTCCTCTTGGACTCCGAGCCACTGTCCCAGGACACCATGCCAACCGAACAGAGTGAGTGTGTGAACATTGGTTTTCATGCTCTTCTCTAGTGTAAGGCATTTTGGGTAACACAAAGTTTAAATGTTTGCATTTAGAAGATGACAAAAAATAGTGCACTTTTAATAACAGGCCAAAGAAAGCATGCACAAATGCATCGGAAGTGGCAAACCATCCAGACAGTCTTGTGAATAAGAGCATTTAAGAGAATGAGAGAATAACATTTTAGCATACTTTTAAAAATAGAACAGAAATAATACACTAAGTGCAAATTGCGTGTTAATTGTTATCAAATGAAAATGTATTAAAATTTAAATGTATGTAAAATGCAATCATCTGTACTTTAGAGCACTTCTTTTGATCAACTTAAGTTGTGCTTAAGTACACCTTTATGTGATTTCATAATTACTTGTAATATATTAAAATATGGTGATATTTTACACTGGTTTCATCTTACACTTGAACGAAATGACAAGGATTTATTGGAAACTAAAATATACTTTAAACTGTTATAACAGTTGTTATAGTTAACTAAAACCATAAAACTTGTTTCTTGAACTAAAAAATAAATGTTAACTTTTTTTTTTTAACTTAATTTTATTAAATCTCTCATTTTCATTGAGTCACATATGTAAAAGAAAAAATAAAAGTGCCAAAAAAATAAAATAACTAACAAATTCGAACTATTATTTAAAGCCGTAATATATCTAATTTCTACTAAAAAATCATATTGGTGCTAAAATAATAAGTTGCAATTTAGTACATTTAAAATATATTAACTTCAAATGTTAATGTCAAAGAACACAAATTAAATTGAAATTAAGTGTTAATGTGCTTGTACTTGAGTCAACACTTCAGAACAAGTGTACTACTTTAAAGCATGACAAAAATACAAAAACAATGACTTAAAATTTGCTTTAAATTAAGTGAGCGTTTTGCAAATAACGCATTTCGGGAGGAACGCGATACGATTTAATCCCACACAGCTGATGGCTC
>JAUCNO010001323.1:1184804-1198769 GCA_032353835.1 Enteromius viviparus
GATCCAGATGCACACACACACACACACTATAAGTCCTTACACAATCTAACATGTGTTTAAAATTGAACTGGAAATTAAGTACTGGGCGTCCGGCCAGAGGAGAACTGACCCCAACTAAGCCTGGTTCTCCCAAGGCTTTTTTCCCATTCTCTCATGGATGGGGTTTTGGTTCCTTGCCGCTGTCGCCTCTAGCTTGCTTAGTTGGGGACACCTAATTTCTAGTGAATATCGTCGTCTTGACTACAGAGACCGTTTCTGCATTTGATAAATAAATAGCTGGTCATTATACATTACCATCACTCTATTTTCCTACTTGATAATGTTCAGTGCTTTGCTACAATCTGTATTGTTAAAGGCGCTATAGAAATAAAAGTGACTTGAATTGACTTGTTAGAATTGATTATAGCACGTCTCAAAAGGATGTGCTCACACACATGACTATAATGCAAGCTTCTTTTTTTTGCTCATTTCACATTCACAAACAGTTGCTTGAAGAAACAGCAGCAAAAACAAAAAAAAAAGGATTCAAATAAAGGTCATAGAAAGGATAGAGAATTGTAATTAAAAGCTAAAAACGAAATATACACACACAGACCTTAATGCACCAGTACCTGAAATCCTTTTCGGGCGACACACAGGCAAGGCCTGCCATTGGCCGTCTGTTCCACACATGACCTGTGCTCGGCCAATCAGATCAAAGCCCTCACTACAGGTGATGTCTACGGTGTCTCTGGGTTTGTAGTCCCCAGATCCAGGTCTTATCCTTCCATTTGCCACAGCAGGTGCTGAACACGTGATCACTGAACATGAACAGAAGCAGAACATATTCTTACTGCTTTCATTTGTAGTTGAACACGTGAAAACTCCCGGTCTGATTAACTTAATTTTAACAATACATTTAAAGAGATATGTTATGATATGATAACGGAAATTATTGTGTATGTTATGAACTCATACATATACAAAAATTTTTCTTATCAGACCAAAAAAAGCAATTATTGACACTAAATTGCAAAAACATTTAAGCACGGTTTTGACATCAACTCAGTATTAATTTTGATTCAAAAGTTTTGATGACAACTGTATATTTTTCTTACCAAATCAGCGGTCAATTTCCCTCCTGCCCATGCAAAGAGATTGAATATTTAACTAGTTTACTTGCTCTCTGCCCTGAATGTAAAATCTAAAAATCTTAAATGTTTTACATTTTTTAAATTTCAATATTTAATTAAAATGTTAAACTGAATCCAATGTTGGATTTTGGTATCAAATCAGTTTTCAATTCAAACCAAGACTGAACATCTATCCGATGTTGAAATCCAACATCAGTCAGAAGTAGAATCAGGAGTATAGTGCAAGAAATTGCTTTTAGCGAGCAGCATTAACTCTTTGTATCTGTTCAGCATTGGTGGAAGGAGGTGGAGCTGAAATCAGGTTTAAACTAAACTAAGGTATAAAATACCTTTGGAGCACACAGGCAAGCCTTGCCATTGGCCACCTGGTCCACATGTGACCTGTGGCGAGCCAATCAGATCAAATCCCTCACTGCAGACGATGTTTACAGTGTCTTGGGGCGCAAACTGTGTCCTTTCTCCAGAATTTATCTGTCTGTTTGCCACAGCAGGTGCTGAACAGATGATCTCTGACACTAAACCAGAAGAAAAAAACAACGGATTTTGCCAAAATCATGACTTCAATCAAAGAAAAATCATGATGATCAGTTTCAAGAATCCACCAGGAGAGGGCAACATTAAGCTTCAGAGCATGTTTTCTGCAAATCTTGGAAATGCAACCTTTACAAGGATTTACTTCCACACAATCCTCTTACATCTAATACGCTGTAAGAGTCTGTTGAAACGGCTACTGTATTACACATTTTCCAAGTATTTTAATGAGCATGACTGCTAAAAACGTAAATCTTTGTGATGATTTTAATATGACAAAGGGTTAAACTCACCCTCACAGATGGGGTCCATCCCATTCCAACCTTTTTCCATGCAAATACGGACTCCTCCTCCTCTCAAAACATATCTGAATGAGAAAACAATTATATTAATCAGCAAAAAAGGCATTACCTCATTAAAGGTTGGATCTAGAACACAAGTCAACCAAGTCAAAAAGAAAAGCAACTCTCTACACTACAAAGAAGAATTCAAATACCCTTTATTACACACAGCAACAGCTTTATCACCGAATAATCGCCCTTCTTGGTTGTATTGCCCATTCTCAATGTCAGCCAGAGCGTTGCACTTCTTCTCTGAAAGAATAAATGAGAAACGTTAAGGTCAATGAATGAGTAAAAAAGATATTTTAGAGATAGATAAACAGGGGCATCTTACTTTCGCATTTCATGTTCAAGGCTGTCCACCGTCCTTGCACACACTGTGATCTTGGATTGCTGTCTGCTGATGGTGTGTATCCCAAGGCACATTTATACAACACATTATCTCCATGTTTGAACTCTGCTCTTCGGATATAGCGTCCGGACAGCTCCTTGTCAAGATATTTTGTTGGTTTGCCACATTGAGTTTCACTAGGTCTTCGAGACACTGAAACTGATAGTTTCAGAGCACAACTCAACAACAAAGATAACGGCGAACAACAAAGAAGTTATATCATTTTTATTTTCAAGTTTTGTTCATTATGCATGTTGGCGCATGCTTGATTTTAAACCACTTCGATATCAAAAGGATGCTAATGATAGTCTGTGAAAAGGAGAATTAGCCATAGAGTTTTTTAAATGTAATGCAGCAGTTGTGACCTGAAATATTATTATTATATATTAAGCAATGCATGACTGGTGGTGATAGAAATCTATTTTAAACGTGTGCTTAAGGACATAATCTCTAAGGTGTGCACAAGAAAACAACTCCACCTATATGAGTAGTTAATATATATAAATATATATATGAATCCACTGCATGTATTTTATATCTTCCAGTAGCACACAGTAACAAATAAAGGCTTACGTGAGTTCACCAACTGACCCACCCTGTCAATTAATACAGTACTAGATGGGACAAGTGGCAATCAAACTAAACAGTAGGCTGGTTAAACTTATTTAAACACATAGTCAGTAAATAGAAGTCTTTAACTCAAACAAAATATGTATAAATAAAATATTTCCATTAATAAAGTGGCTGGAATAGCGGTGCAAATGAAGACGCGACGTGCCACATCGACCGTTTCGTGAATATAACAGTCCGGTTTGGTATTTAACGCTAATTTGAAGTTACTCACCGACGATGTGCGAAAACACGAGTATGAGTATATTCCTCCAAACAAGCGCCATATTCACGGACAACTGCAGCTGAAGAGAAGGAGTCTGTCACCAAAACAAATACTACGCTCGCGCAAAACATGCTTCACTTATAAAAGCGCGTTGTTATGAGCTCCGCCTTCGTTTCGTCCCAGTCTAACCCACAGAAACACAAAATGTGTATATGGTAGCATTTTACAATAAGATGTCTCTTGTTAACTTTAGCAACATGAACAAACAATGAACAATACATTTATTAATATTTGATGACATTAGTTGCATGCATTATACATTATATGGAGGTTTCACTGAAAATGAAAAACAAAATATTTTATATTATTTCTCTTAAATACTTTTCTTTGATACACTGAAAAAATAAATAGCTGTAATTATGCAGCTGGTTTGCCAGTAACTTACTGTAAAGTTATATTTATCAAATTTATTGGCAATAGTTTGTTTAAATATAAATGAACAATGAACAAAAACAAGTATTTTATCTTTACAGAATAAATATGAAAAACAGCCTCATGAAAAGCATTCTGGGAAACAGAAATCCTCATCAACCTTTTTCTAACAACTGCGAATATGTATACTGAGAATACTGTAATTTCTACAAAAATATATTTAACAGTGTAACAGTCTCTACTGTATGTCAGAACTGGTAAAGGTTTTGCAACATATCATTAAAGCAAGCTCATACACGTTGCTTATCACTCCTTCATACTACAAATCATATGCTTTATCTTCATAGACAAGATGAAAAAAAAAACACTGGGAGAAAATGAGAGCAGAGAAATTAGTCAATATAGGTTTTAAAATGGTACAGGGTAAGTTTTATTTTACTTGCAACAGCCTAAACATTTATGTTATTGTTTGTCATCATTGAGACATTTCTGATTCAGCAAACAGAAGATTTTTCGGTGCTTTATCTTTGATGGAGCCATCCTAACAGAGGCTGGAAATATTATTATAACAATAATCTCTGCGATAGAGATAAGGCAAGCAGGCATTTGAGGTCAGGCCAGTAAGACGTGTTAAAACACTCCACCTTAAGACATAAACTACTCCATCTGTTGGGGGTGGAGTGCCATTTTAATACATGATGTCACAGTTTCTGTCATTCATCCCTGACGGATTTTTCCATCTTCAGGTTTTCACTTTGATTTTTTTGCAGCCTTGTTGTGCCTAGAACTTGATTGAGTCAAAATAGCAGGAAATGATAAACAGGAATTTTTTTCTGATGAAATTCTCTAATCAGAGTACAGCTGAAAACTAAATGACAATATTTATTTTCCACCCATTTATTACTTTTTAAACATAGTATAAAAACTATCAACAAAAGTAATGACTCAGGTGACCTTGTCTGAGGACAAGCTAGAAATCTTTTCCAAAAAAAGAAACAAAACTGTCCCATGTTGTGGCTGTGATTCTCACGTCACTACCCTCCCTTCCACATCATGACAGACCAGTCTGAACCAGAGCTGTTTGTGCGACTGTGGCCATTACGAAGGAAATTAAAACATAAATCATTCCACAACTTCAACCAGCCCAACCACAGGAAGGGGAAAAAGCCAAAAATAAATGTTAACAAAACAATAAAATAAAATGTACTTTCCTTTATGTGCTTGGCTACATTAAACAAAAATATTTTTTAAATTAATAAATAAAAAAAACATGTAAATATATATATATGTGTGTCTGTGTGTATGTATGTAGTTTAACAAAATAAAAATTTAAAAAACTTTATTTTCAGTGTTTTTTGTGGTTGGCTACATTAAACACAAATAAATTTGAGCGAAAAAAAAAGCATCTTAAATGCATATATATAATATATATACACAGACACATACAATGTGTACATAACGTATTCAGACCCCCTTAAAATTTTCACTCTGTTATATTGCAGCAATTTGCTAAATTCATTTAAGTTAATTTTTTCCTCATTATTGTACACACAGCACCCCACATTGACAGAAAAACACAGAATTGTTGACATTTTTGTAGATTTATTAAAAAGAAAAACTGAAAATCACATGGTCGTAAGTATTCAGACCCTTTGTTCAGTATTTCGTAGAAGCACCCTTTTGATCGATTACAGACATGAGGCTTTTTGGGAAAGATGCAATACGTTTTTCACACCTGGATTTGGGGATCCTCTGCCATTCCTCCTTGCAGATCCTCTCCAGTTCTGTCAGGTTGGATGGAAAACGTTGGTAAACAGACATTTTTAGGTCTCTCCAGAGATACTCAATTGGGTTTAAGTAAGAGCTCTGGCTGGGCCATTCACAAACAGTCACGCAGTAGTTGTAAAGTCACTCTTTCCTTATTTTGTCTGTGCTTAGGGTCATTGTCTTGTTGAAAGATAAACTTTCGGCCCAACTTTCTGAGGTCCTGAGCACTCTAGACAAGGTTTTGTCCTGTCCCTGCAGCTGAAAACAACCCCACAGCATGATGCTGCCACCAATATGCTTTACTGTTGGGACACTGTATTGGACAGGTGATGTATAGACAGGTGTGTGGCTTTCCTAATCAAGTCCAGTCAGTATAATTAAACACGGCTGGACTCAAATGAAGGTGTAGAACCATCTCAAGAATGATCAGAAGAAATGGACTGAGTTAAATATAAGAATGTCACAGCAAAGGGTCTGAATACTTAGTACCATATGATATTTCAGTTTTTCTTTTCTAATAAATCTGCAAAAATGTCAACAATTCTGTGTTTTTCTGTCAATATAATATGGGATGCTGTGTGTACATTAATGAGGGAAAAAAATGAACTTTATGATTTTAACTTTAACTTGAATGATTTTAGCAAATGGCTGCAAAATAACAAAGAGTGAAAAATTTAAGTTGGTCTGATTACTTTCCGTACCCACTGTATGTAGAGGGACATATTTCCAATGACGTTCATATTTTAACAGTGTCTTCAAGCAGTTTTATGGTTGCAGTAAACAAACGATGATTAAAGTGTGAAACACATCTCCCGTCTCGTGGCTCGCTGTACTTTTCAGAGAGCATTTCAGATTTAGGAGCGCATGTGACCTTCAGTTTTTCACAGCATGTTTTATTTAGAATATGGAACTTTTAAAGGGAGGCACTCTGAGCGTCCAGCTGCATGAATCAGGCCAACAAAGCACTTTGTCACAATGATATACAAATATAAATAAATATTTATAAACATACTGTATTAAAGATATATGAGGATCCTGTGGTAAAGGACAAAGGGCAAAAGAAGGGCTTGTTTGCAGGAAACATTGTGATAAAAACAAGAGAACACTAAACTATACATGTACCAATGTGCAAGGATTGCCTTATTGCTGTTATATATATATACTGTATTGTTATATACACTATGTGCAGTATGTGGTTCTGTATTCAGTTCTGTGCCATTTTACATTTAGCGCAGTTATCATTATTATTGTTTGAGGAATTATAACTAGATTGCACTTGCTGAATTAAACACAGAATGAAATCATAGTGTTTGAAATGTTGTATAAATCACATCATCCTTCATGTCGAGCAAGTCAAAAGGGAGAACTGTAGTATCATTATCAGACGCTCACGACATCCTCAAGCAGCTCTTTTCTTAAGGTCAAGAAGCAGAAATGCTTGATAAGCCAGACGTACTTCAAGCAAACAGACTCGACACGCCATGCTGACGCAAACACAACCTGAAGACAGCCACAAAACTGCAAGATCAGACTGACTTCACGTCATCTGTTGAAAACTGAGATCATCCGAGATCAGTGATCAGACCCTTCACATGGACTCTTCTGGACTGAGGATCTGGTTGATGTCTGATGTTTACACTGAGAACATTGATGTATTCCTAAATCTGGCAAAATAAACTTAAAGTAGATACAGACATTTAAGAAATCAAAGAAACATACACTGTTGTTGGCATTTTCAGATTTTTCAGAAATATAATGCAACACTATAAATATACAAATATTTAGGTATATGCATCTATTAAGAAAATGTCATTTCGATGTAATTTTCAATTAGAAACTACAAAGAAAACCCCAATGAAGATTATTTAAGACATTTTGTTACAGATTTTAGATAAATCTGATCATTTTAATTATTTAATTTAAACTAATTTATTTGTTTTTATTATTAAATTGTTTTGAATAATCAAAAATAAAATATCAGAACATTTTAATGAGCACTGTCAAATGATTAATCATCCAAAATAAAGGTTTTTGTTTAAATATGTACTTTATGTGTACTGTATATATTTATTTATATTTAAATACACACATATGCATTTCAGAAAAATATATATAAATATTTATTACAGAAATCTTTTGACAGCAATAATTTTAATAAAATATTGTTATAAAATTCAATTAAATTAAAATATGTTATTAAACTGACAATCCTGTAATGCTTTCAGAATATTGACAAATTAAACACATTCATCATTTACTCAAACCTTTAGTTATGCACATATTCAAATATTGGAACACAAAACTTTGACTGACAATGGGATTTGTTAAGGGTGAGTGAATACAGTCAAATATTATTTTAGACACAAACATCAATGATTTTTAACCTACAGAGCACATGCTACAGTAGTTGTCCTTGTCATTGTTTCACAGCCTCTTTCAACAGAAGAATCCTGAGTAGAGTTTGCCCTCCGAGGCCCTTTGCTTTATCAGAAGCCCACAGCTTCACACAGGCCTTGGTTCAGTCTTAAGGACTTTCTTCCCATCATTGTGAACACAGCGTTTGATCAGCTCTTTGATCACTGATCAGCCCCAAAACTGAACTGCAGATTTATCTTAAACCTTCACATAAGAGATTTACTGTTCAGCTAAAAATAAACTTTCTTGGAGAAATGGAGAAATTTCCTTCAACTTAATCACTCTAGGTTTCCCCTTACATTCTACTCTAATGAATTGTAAAAATTGTTGGTAAAAGTAAAAAGTTAAGCTTAAAAAATTTTAAGTTAAAATTAAATTATTTAGAACATATATACATGTATATATTGCAACACCTGTCTTGAAGCAGGTCATTCCAGGTCAGCTGTTTTTGAAGGAGTTATTGTTGATGTGCCTAAATGGATGTTGAAAGAGATGGGTTTGATGAAACCACAACCAGGTCTGACTTGGCTAAGTTGAGTTGAAGGTGATGGTCCTGCACCAAGCAAGAAATGTCTGTTAGACACACTGAGATGCGAGCAGCTAATATCGGATCATCAAGATGGAATGAGAGGTAGAGTTGGGTTTCATCAGAATAGCAGAGGTATGAAAAGCCATGTGTCTGAATGACAGAACCTCATGATGTCATGTAGACAGAGAAGAGAAGTGGTCCAAGAAGCGAGCCCTGAGGCACCCCAGTGGTTAGATGTAGTGACTTGAACACCTCACCTCTCCAAGATACCTTAAAGGAATTATCTAAGATGGAAAGACTCGAATCACTGGAGTACAACAGGTGAGTGGATGTGTTGTCCTCAAGTCACTGAAAAGCTCAACAAATGTTCAAGATGACCACAAAAAAGCGTGCCACATAAAAATCTGTATAAGCAATATTTACATAAGTTTTATTACCTTATTTATCCTTATTCTCTAATTTCTTAATAATAAAATAATAAGAATGTTCTTTAATTATTTTTTTAATCTACTAACATCGAGTAACTTTACAACTACATGTCAACTAGCAGTCATTAGGGTATTAGCAGAATTTCTGCTTAATATCGTCTAACACTTCATTTTGATAGCTCCACAACACACTACATACTAACTATCAGAAACTTTGCACGTATATGTCAATTTATTCTACTAACCCTAATCCTACCCTAACAGTCTACATGTTAGTACACATGTAGTTGAGAATTAATGAGCATTAGTTGCCATGTAGTTCCTTAGAAGTAAAATAAAAGTTTTGAATGGTTTTGAAAAGTCTCTTCTGCCCTTATTATACTGTATCTATGCTCTCAAATCAACATCAAAGTTTGTTTCTTACTCTGCATGTGCCATAGCCATTTTATTCTCAATAGCCTCAAAGACCAACAACAAACACTCACACTGTGACACATAGCTACAAATATCCCGCCGGCCCCAGGGGAGGTGAGGAGACGCCTGGTCCCGCCTATAACAATAGACAGCATCTTCAGAAACGCTGCGTCATACAGAATCAGAGACCATATCTTTCTGTACTACGCTAAACAAACACACGTGTGATGGGTCAGTATGAATACAAGGTCAGAGGTCATTCTGTCACTTCGTGAAAATCTGATCTCTCTCTGAGGAGTTAGAAACACATCTCCTGTTTGCTTTCTGACCGCTCTCAGCAGATGTGTGCCCTTTGTTCACCTGATTACCATCGAGCCCAACCGATCTGTACATCTAAAGGCCTTGATAATCAGCCATAGCCACAATCGCTGTTCTTTGGTGACAATTACAGTGAACACCAGAGAGGAAATTAGTCTGGAAAAGTTGACTGTGATAGGATGTGATAGTAAACAATGCATTCGGTGTTCTTGAGTCAGTCTCCTGCAAGTCTCCATGAAAGCCTAAAAAAAAAAAAATTGAAAATTACACTAGGAACTAATTTCTGAAGTAAATATGAGAGGCACTTGCGGATGGTTGCTAGGTAGGTTTTATTATATTGTTCTTTTACTGTTATGTAAATTATCATTATTAAAGTTTGTGTTTGAAATAAAGCTTCAATGAAAAAAAATAATAATAATAATAATTAGAAAACTTAATCTTTAAAATAAAAAAATGAGAAAAAAACTGCCTTGGCAACTGTTTGAAGTACAGAAGTAAAATAACTAAAACTGAAATAAACAATTTAACGATAAAAATTGTCAGAAACACATAAAACTAAAATAATGTAATTAAACTAAAAACAAAATGTAAAAATAAAAATAAACATCTAACTTAAAAAAAATTCTCTCAAAGTACTAGAAAATTTCATTACATATGACAAAGAAACCGTAAGTAACTAAACATGAGATTTTATTAAGATTTTTTGTTAGCATTTCTTTGTTGTTGTTTTTCTTTTTGAAAAAAAAAAAATATATGAATGAATGCAATGAATTGTTTCACTACTTTAGTTTGGGTAGCTGAAATTGTATGACAAAATTAGTAAAATTATTTCATGTTCCTAACTAAATTATATTGCTAAAATGTAAAAATTAATAATAATGATAATAAATAGTTCTGTCCTTTTAGTTTTTTATAAAAGTCTATAATTAACAAAAGCCAATATAGCCTTCATTTAATTTAAGTGTAAATATTACCAATGGATTACACAAATCAGTTTGATAACATTTCAAAAGGTCAATTCCTCATTGCTTCAGCCCTTTTATTAATAATCATTTTAATTAAAAATTAAAACTAAGTGATCTGATCTACAGATAAAGTTAATAAAGCACTTTTTATAGAAACAGTCCCAACATTTCTGAGAACAGTCTGATCCAGTGGCTATTATTTTACCAACAGCATCAATTCAATTCACCACAGTAAATATACAATGAAGAGCTATTGTTCTGTATCTATTGTTTTGAGAGCATGGAGGTGAAATATCCTGTAAATGTACATTATTTACATTCCACGCCATGTGTTCTTTGTATGTGCCGTTCCTTGCTGAAGGTCAGAGGTCAGTCTCCACACTATAGCGGCTCATCACAACATCTCTGGAGTGAATGCAGTGTTTGGTCTGCTCTGAATGTTTGGTCTCTGCACTCTTGACATAAATTACATGTGTCCAGACACACAGACCGATGTATATATCCGCTGGAGGAGGGTGTATTTTCTCCTGTGATTTCTGTGAGGTGAGAAACACGGACAGAATCAAGTCATAAAAAATAGAATTGCTTAACTGTAAAAGAGAGAAAGTCTTTGAATTTGGCAATTTTTGATCAAATAAAAGCAAAAAAATACCTTTAACTAAAATTGTAAACCAAAAGTAAACTTGGTAAATATATATATATATGTATATATATTACCAAGCATAGAAATTAATTAATTATAGATTGCTTTAAGCTTTTAGAGTATGTTATTTCTTTATTTATTAAGCAAAATAAATTACATTTTAAAGGATTATTTTATTGTCAGTGATTTATGTCTTTAAAAATTGTGCATAGAACAATTTATAGAAAATTGGATATAAATTGTGTATAAAACATTTTATTTCAGCAAGTTCAGCAACAAAAATGAAAAATAAATAAATAAAAATAGTTTTATTAAATAATATACGTTTTAAGAAAAATAAATCAAATTATAAATATATTTATAATTTTATAAATATATAGTCTAATTATTTATTAAATTGTTTGTTATGAATTGAACTGTGACTTTTGAAATTTTAATTAAAAAGGAATCCAGAAGAATGAAAGGAAGTGAAAATTGTGATATGCCAACCTGATCTCACGGTAGTTCGTACATATTTTATGAGGCGGCTAATTTGTATGAATTCTTACGACCTGACTCGAATTCATACAATTTCTTTAAAATAGTACGTATTTTACGAGTTGCCAATTCGTATGAATTTGTACGAATGACCTACACCTAACCCCGCTCCTAAACCTACCCATCACGGGTTTTAGACAAATCGTACAAAATCGTACGAGTGAGGTTGTATAAATTAGTATGAATTAGCACGAATTTGGCACCTTGTACGAATATGTACGAATTGGCCGTGAGACTATGTTGGATATGCAGAAGGACGCGGTTGCCAGTTGCTCTCTCCAGAAGTCAACAACTGCATCATCAATCACTAAAACTGAGTGATGGAGCTGAGATCTGACACACATAGATCTGAATCTAAATCCAAACATCATCCAAAAAGCAGAACATAAACGTCTACATCAACCTCATGGGGTCTAAACCGATGTCCTCCGCCACTGCGATGTAACCCAAATCTTTTCTGAAGCAAAATATTTGTGAGGGAGAAGAAAGCTATCCATATAATAGTTATTGTGGTCTCTACAGTATAAAACTATATGGTATTTGGGCAAATTCATCAGTAAACAGGTTAAATTAGACAGATGACCACATGGACTGGACTCCCTCATCCTCAATAACCATGAATAAAACTACACAGGGTAGAAGAAAACACTACCCAGGTGACATTAAATACTGGTTCAGTAGCAGCGAGGATAAACACGGTTTGTGTCGAACACAATGTGTTTGGTTTGTGAATTATCAGAATAAAACCACTCACATTTAAAAACCAACAAACCTGTTCTGTCTGTCTCATTTTGCATATGCAATTTCCACATATAAAAATAAATACCTCAGTTTGATTTAGAAAGAAAATGTTTGTCATTTTTGCAACAACTTTGTACATTGTACTTTGTACTGTACAACTTTATTGTACTACAGTATGTGGCACAGATATGATGCTAAAAAGTCTTGATGCTGGACTGCTTTGAGGCGAAAGCCCGCAGTATTTCCTTCTAGGATGGTGTTTTGTGTTCTTTTACATGTGTCCTGTAAGCTGATCTCAAACCAATTATATATTTATATCTAAACAACAAAAATTTATTAATGACATAAAAAAACAACTAAAAGTTATATACAACAAACAGCAATAACAGAAAAAATTAAATAACGTATATATTTATATATATATATTGTGACGGTCGCCGATCAGCGTCGCCCTGGCAACAAACAGAAACCACCTGGAACTCGTTTGCCCGGGCCAAACGTTCACATCCGGACCAATATAAAAAATCCCACAACAACAAGGAAGTACGAGCAACGACTCCATACTTAATGTACTGGTGTTTGACTTACCTGTTTTCTCTTCTCCAGAAGCCTCGCCGTGAACGAGCAGCCTGGGCACCACCACAAGCCACCCGGAGCACTTGAACACCGCACCTGGATTGAGGATAAAAAGGATAAAGAGCACCATTGTCACGCCGAGCACCGCCATCACCGAACTCACCTTATTGGACATTCTTACCTGTGTTTTATTAATAAACCAACCTCCGGGGTTTTGTGTTCACTCATCCCGTTGTCTGTCGTGCTCTTTAGTGCCACGGTTCACAATATAGATACATATTTATATATATATATATATATATATATATGACACTATGTAATCTAACACAATAATACATGAAGGTCTCTCAGTGAAAAGTTCCCAGAATGTCAGTCTGCCTCTAACCTGCTGACCTCTAGCTCACGTCACTTTCACAAAGCGTGTTTCTCCCGACAGCTCTCAGCAGGAAGAGGAAGGAGGAAGTTGGGCCGAGAGATGCTGTTCACAGGTCACAAATCCTGAGTTATTAGATTTCATAATCTCAAGCAAACACATCAAGCTCTTAACAAACTCTGCAGAGAGGAAGCTGCAGCGTGGATAATGTCCATTGTTGAGGTTTGGCTAAGAGCATGAGAGATCAGCTGGTATTAAAGGCTCTGGGAATGTCAACGCTGAATTATTTGTGCAGCTGAGCGAGCGTCTTAAGAAACGAAAGATCAGTGATGTCAACTTTGAGATCAAAGACCATTGAAGCAGCCGGAAACGGTCTGTTTAAAGAGAATAAGCCTCATTACTGTACTAGGGACAAGAGAATTAATATGCTTTAGGTCCTCGTCGTTTAATAAAAGTTTCTCGAGAAAACTCCCATCCAGTGGCGGTTTTTGGCACGAGCGGACAGAGCAGCCGCCCTGAGCGGCATTTTTTCTTGTCACGTGGGGGGCGCCACACGACTTTGGAGGAAAAATAATAATCTGTGCAGCTAAGCGTTT
>JAUCNO010001323.1:1205401-1228613 GCA_032353835.1 Enteromius viviparus
GGTATTGAAGGTGGAGAGAGCGCTGGTTATTCACTAACTCCACCCACAATCCCTGCCGGACCTGGGACTCGAACCCATGACCTTTGGGTTACAGGTCCGACTCTCTATCCATTAGGCCACGACTGCCCACTAGTGTTAGTGGTGTATATATAGAATGTATCCCTTATAAGAAATTGTGAAACCACTGTATTTTAGTTTATGATGCACAAACAGCCACATAATAAAAAAGTACAGTATTAAAATGTAATATATGTTAAATATATTGTTCAACTTACTTACCTTACTTAGCTACACAAACATTGTTATTTCCCTCCCTGGGATAAATGAACTTCCTTTGTTGCTACAGATGTCGTCCGGAGCTCTGTTCCCTAGCTTGGTGTCCGGATCCCGGGGCTCATCAAGCAAATACCTGGTAGAGTTCCGTGCTGGAAAAATGACCCTGAAGGGCAGCACCGTGACCCCAGATAAGCGCAAAGGACTTGTGTACATTCAGCAGACAGATGATTCACTCATCCACTTCTGCTGGAAGGACAGATCCACAGGGAATGTGGAGGATGTTAGTACAAACTCATATAAACAGCTTTGAAAAGTCCACATTCCTAATGCTAATCCTAAAAATAGTAGCTAATATTTTTATTGTTCTTTTTACAAGGACCTGATCATTTTTCCTGATGACTGTGAGTTCAAGAGGGTCAATCAGTGCACCACGGGTCGTGTTTTTGTGCTTAAGTTTAAAGCTGGCTCCAAAAGACTCTTCTTTTGGTTGCAGGTATGCCAGGCTAAGAGCCTTCTGACATCTACTGTATTATTGCTAATTAAAAATATATAGTAAATATTACCTGAAATACGTGTCACTCATATTTGACCTTTCAGGAGCCTAAGACTGATAAAGATGAGGAGTACTGCAGGAAAGTAAATGAATACCTCAACAACCCACCAATACCTGGCACTCTGGGAAGTGGAGGCAGCAGCCATGAGCTGTCTGCTCTTGGAGGTATTTCTGAAGTATTTTTGTCCAATGCCCTAATACCCTTTCTAAACAATCATTGTAAAGCTGAAGAATGTATTTTTTATGTTATTAAAAACTTGGCACACAAACACTTACAGTTCTTAGTATTGATCATAGTGGAAGCCTGTAAAGACAAATAATAATGTTGAAAATGATATATTGCATCTTATACTTTAACATTATTCTCCAGGTGAAGGTGGCCTCCAGAGTCTTCTTGGTAATATGAGTCACAACCAACTAATGCAACTCATAGGACCAACTGGACTCGGTGGACTAGGTGAGTTATTGTGTTGCTTTATTCTTACTCTCTGTGACGGCCGTTATTGTTAACATAATGTATTAAAATGTGTTTGGCAATTGAAAATAAATATATAAATATGAGAACTAAGTTAAAAAAGTACTAAAATTAATTTGAAATAAAGATAAATAAAAAAATTATAGCAATAATAACTAATTATAGACTAAAATAAAAATGAAATAAAAGTAAAAAAAATATAAGTACCTTAATAATAATATTAACTAAAAGAATGATAATTTGTCTACCAACAAAAGGTAACTGATCTACAGTATCCTTGATCCTTTGTATCTTCTAATGATCAAAATTCATTTAAAATTTCATATATATAGTACATGAAAGCGGATGTGTTTTTACAAGGTTATCTCTTTGCTGACTCCTATGCCTGTAACCTCATGACTTTTTGTTCGGTCTGCAGGGGGTCTGGGGGCTTTGGCAGGACCAGGTCTGGCCAGCCTGCTAGGAAGTGGAGTTCCAGCCACTAGCAGCTCATCTTCCAGGTAACAGCAAGTCATTTCTTGGATGTGAAAGATCGTATCTAATCCAGTGACAACTGAAATATCCTTCTGCTATATTTAGCTCTCGTAGTCAGTCCACTGCCGCCACTCCATCATCCACCTCGGCCGCCACGCGCCTCAGCTCCTCCCAGGTTCCAACCACACCCATAACTCCATCTGTAACAGTCACAGCCTCACCCGCACCCACCCCCAGCACTCCTGCAGGCCCTGCTCTCTCTGCCGAAGCCACCAGCCCATCTCAGCCCATCCAACTTAGCGACCTGCAGAGAATCTTAGCTACAATGAACGTGCCTTCCGCAGGACAAGGAGGTGAGATCATGATGCATGTTCTCTGTAAAGAAAACCTTGGAATACCTGCTGACATGTCGACTTTCTTTGTTCAGTGGACCTTGCAAGTGTTTTGACCCCTGAGGTCATGGCCCCAATTTTTGCTAATGCAGAAGTGCAGCAGAGGCTCCTGCCATACCTCCCATCCGGAGAGTCCCTTCTTCAAAGCACAGAAGAACTTCAAAACACTCTCACCTCGCCACAGTTTCAGCAGGTTTGACTATTGCATACCGTAATGTATAGAAATGACCACCCAAAGTTTATGTAGTCATAAATGGAGCATGAATATAATTGGGTAACTGAACTGTTGTATGTTGTTCAGGGTGTCCTGTTTTCTGCTGATAATCACATTTTGATATTTCATCCAAAAACAGTTTACACAATTCTACTCTAGCCTCATTTATTGTCTTTACTGCTCATATGTTTAATAGATACTGACAGAGTCAAAATACATCAGAGAAGTGCTAATTAAATGTTATGTATTTTAGTTAATCCATTTTTTTTCTATTTTTGATGACATTTTGGTACATCTACAATTATGTACGCATAGTAAATTATTGTCAATGTTAGCATAATTTCCCTTGGACCAGATTATTTTTGGACTGTATCTTGTTATGTTCATCTGCACTCTTTCTGGGTTATGTAGGCTATGAGTATGTTCAGCAGTGCACTGGCATCGGGGCAGTTGGGGCCTTTGATGAATCAGTTTGGGTTACCTACAGAAGCCGTAGAGGCAGCCAATAAAGGAGGTCAGTATATTCCAAATGTACACAAACTCATTTGGTTCATTCCTTTTCTGAACACTTGTTTATACTTTCACATATTTATATATTATACAGAATGACCATACAAGGGCAAAATCAGATATACTGTAAAGTATCTAGACAGTTGTTTATGGCTGGATTTACATGAATCATGTAATAAAAAACAGACATTTCTAGACAGAGAAGAACATTCTTATGGATAGAATTTATGGAACTTTGCTTTGTTTTGTAGATGTGGAAGCATTTGCCAAGGCCATGGAAGGTGAAGGCAAGTCGAATAAAGGAGGAGACAAGAAAGATGATGAGGAGGACATGAGTTTAGATTAGGCAGCTCTCTACATCAGCTGAACTTTTTTCTCACTGTAGAGCTTCCAAACCATCATGTTGTTAAATTAAATGTCATGGTAAAGGTGATCAGGGTTTCAAAAAAATTAAAATTCTGTCATTGAAAATTTTTATATTTTTAAAGAAACCTGAGGTTTCAAACTATACATAAATTCATCTTATGCCTTCACAAGACTTGGTTTAAACTAGTTGATTCGTAAGGATTCATTTTTATAAACCTTTTGAATGTTTTGTAATATTTTGGTTACCTGGACTTGTTTTTTTTTTATATTTCTCTGTTTCATAGGTTCATAGGGGGGGTGAACAAAAAATAATGTAACGGTGGCAGATTTTTTCCGTATTATGATGTACATTCAAAAAAATGTACAAAATAGATATGCCAAGTTACATTTTTAATTTGCTTTCCACATTTCTCTGTTTTTGCAGCCTCACATTGCTACTTCCTGCTTTACTGTTGGCATTTGGTTGGCAGGCAGACCTGTGTGTCTGAACTACACATATTTCACATTTCTATTTTAAACGTTATTTAATCGTTATAATATTTTAATACTGTTATTAAAACCCTTTTCCAATAAAGAAACTTGCATCAACAGGTAAATAGTTTTTTTTTGTG
Source organism: Enteromius viviparus (assembly GCA_032353835.1). Lineage (NCBI taxonomy): Eukaryota > Metazoa > Chordata > Actinopteri > Cypriniformes > Cyprinidae > Enteromius > Enteromius viviparus. The sequence continues at coordinate 1,209,273 of JAUCNO010001323.1, forward strand.
TGTGTATAAATTCACAAAGACTCTACAGGCAAACAATTAAAAACATCTTTATAAATGCAAATAGAAAAAACGACAAAGACACAGCATCTACACAGCACAACATATAGGACCCTGTGAACAGTTCAGCCCAAACTAAAGCCTAGCTCACACCGCCCAATAAACACTAACATACAGTGGTTTTTGGTTCAGTGTTAACCTCGTTAGCGTTTAATCAGGCAGTGCAAACTATCCTCACTTCATTCTATGACATACTGCTAAAATAGACAATTTTCAAAAATAAAGCTTTTGAAAGAAATTCATAGACACCATAAAACGGTATTCTCATGCAGGAGGTCAAAGGATTCCCTCACAGTGGGAATCACAGTATCACAGGAGTGAGTGCATTCACATACAGTGAGAAACACGTCCCATGGTTTTCTAACCAGATCTACAAATCACATTCAAAACATGTCAAAGGTGTGTGATTACTCCGTATCAAAAAGATTAAAAGAGAGAAGATGTGTGAAAAACAGCACGGCAGCGGAACCATACTGACAAATGTAATAGAAAAGGCACTTCATTCTTCAACACCCGGTGAAGATTTTACACTTTGAAGAAATAGTGATGCACGATTACCCACAGTTCTCTCCGATTCAATTACCCTCTCATAGTTGATCATGTCTAAGCAATGTGAATTTTGACCAGTCTGAATCCCTGAGGGAAAGAAGCAGATGCACCATACAGAGCCGCCATGTTAAAAAGACCACCACTAGATGGTGGCTATGTGCTTCTGCTGCTCAGTTGGATTAAAAAAAAAAAATCAGATGTAAAAACAATGTTGCATATTTCTGGTAATGCTGCATGCTGTGATACTGTCCAGGCTCTGAAGGTAAACAGGCCACTCCTATGGTGTATAAACATTTCCAAAGAAGAATATCAGAGAAAAAAAGAGAATATTGTATGAACACTAACCAAGAAGATTCAGAAAGGTTAGTTCATATTCAACACTGCACAACACAAAACAGACTCGCTCGGTCAAAGAGGTGTCATTCCCCTGTGACCAAACACACAACACCATAATATACAGATGTAGAGTTATTTGTACAACCTACTGTACCGTTTGAAACGTGCTCAATCAGTGCTGCGCATAAGAAAAACAGGACACAGTAGGATGCTAAAAATTAAACATTTCATCACTGTAATTGTCACAGCTGTGCATTTGAACTGAGACAACAATAACATAAGACTTGAGACATTAAAAAACACTTACATCTATAAGAAAAAACAAGTTGTAAATGGTTCAGTTTCTCTAAACATTTGATTAACTGTTTAAAATGGCACTCATATTCAAAAGACGCTTTTACATTCAACGCTACCTAAAATGCATTGCGGTGTGTCTCAAAGAACATCATATCACTGTTATACCACAGTCAAGTAAGTAAAGGTCAGATGACAAAAAAAGACAAAACGATGAGAGATAAAAGCACAATTAATGTGCCTGTTAAATGTCATCTCTAACGTAGAGTGCCTGGCTGGATACGCATCGGAATGCCACACATACCCCAAACAACTATTTGGGAAATTTAAAAAAAATAAAAATAAAAAATACAAAAAACCCATTTAAAATATATTCAGTATTCATAAATTATGAATTCTAATAAAATTAAGGTCCATAAATAAAATATTGCATAAATAAAGTGGTGCATTACCAAAAAGTTTGATAAATGGCGGAAATAATGTATAAAAAGTCAGTGATCAGTGCTTAAAGTAAGCCTCTCCCTAAATGAGTTTGATTTATAAAATCAGTTTTATGAAGGACGTAAACGAGTGAAGATGGAGTGCCGAGACCACTGGACGTAGCTGAGAGTAAATTCCACTGATCTATGTAATCAATAAATAATACAAATAACCTTCCACTGCCGCCATAAGTCATCTCTCTTGTATACAGGCACCTCTTAAAGGCACAGCTCACCCCAAAATAAAACCCTGTCACCCTCATGACTCACTTTGTTCTGTGAAAGACAAAGCAAAAGATATTAAGTCATACAGGTTCTGAAACAATATCAGGGCAAGTAGATGACAACCGAATTTTCCTTTTTTGATGAACTGTCCTTTTAAGGGCCCTCTCCGTTTCAGCCCTGCTGCACCAGTCTGCGATAGTGAGGCATGACCTTGCTGTCTGGGAGGTAGAGCGCCATCTCCAAAGCAACCAGAACCGTGAACTCCAGGGAAATCAACTCCTTGCGATTTATTCGGAAACGCTCCTCCAACCTCTGTGCAGGGCCAGGCAGAACGAAAAAGAGAAGAAATACGTACGATGAAAGAGAGAAAGTCAGTGCACAAATCATAAGAACCAAGAACACACATATATAAAGCACCTATAAAGAACAGGCAAGTCTGAATTAAATGAATATCCAAAAAAGCAAGACACTTACATCGATCAGTTGCTTGACCTCTTGTTTCTTGAGGTCGCTGCTGATCTTGGCAGCTAATAAAACGCAAGCAGCCGACACTAGTTTTCTGTTGTGCTTGTTCAGCCTCCCTTGCAGAACCAGCTTCTCAAAGTAAACATAACCCATAGCTATGGTAACCGGCTGTAAGCCACACTCCTCGCTCACCGAGCGCATCTCCCTTTTCAAACTGTGGTGGATAGTAGAAAAAAATGAGAATAAGCAGTTTGCAAACTTAATTAGGACCAATTTACAGCATGCCTATGTTGTATGATAATTCATCGGTAATTCAACCAACCAAATCTACAATGTGATTGGGTTGTGATAGTGCTGAAGTCCCCATAAAAATAGATTTATAGGTACCATATCTTTCCTGTGTTCCCATAGTTTTCTATTAAACCAGGGATGCATTCAGTAAATTCTGGCAGATACAAAAGGTTACCAATAACTGAATAAACATTGAAAATAAATATTATTTTCTTTTTTTTAAGATTATGTTAAAAGGCTATCTAAACATAGAAAAAATAAATAAATAAACCTGCACAATGAAAGTGTTTTCCACATTTTTCTTTCACAACATAGGGCACATTTATACCCATGCATGTATTTCTGTGTATTATATATATAAAAAAAATATGCATGGGTATAAAATATATATATATATAAAATATACACAGTACACATACAAAAACCTTTTTGGATGCAAATAATCATTTCACAGCACTTCATTTACCCATTTTATTTAGCATAAAAATGACTTTACCTTCTGATTTTGCTAAGAGTCAGTTTTATGTGAGGAAACTTCTCCTTGAATGTCTCGTTCATGTCTTTCTTCAGGTCAGATGGTTTCACATACTCAATAACCGTAGTCTGGAGGGGACAAGGAGAGTCTTATTACACTTGTTGTAAAAAAAAAAAAAAATGTATGTGCTTTTATGGCTACTATAACACAATTAAGAGAATGCCGATATTCAGCTTTTCCAGCTAAAGCATAGTCAGCTATGAAAAATAAGATATGCCTGTAGCTGTTAGACCCTACTGAGCCCTTAGGGTTATCATATGACATGCTGTTGTGATCTGATATACTGGAAGGTTATAAGCTGGGTTCAAGGATGATGATTCGCTATCACGCTGTAGTGCAACTCAGATGTCCTTGTAAAGCCTTTTCATTGGCATCATGCTAGAAGAGATTATTAAAAAATTGGTAAATCGAGGAGCTTACCACATAAGATGCGAAAATTAAGACTCGCTTGTGCTTCCCACAAGGCCACTGCGGGTCACTGAGTAAGTTGGGATCATAGTCTGTTAGCTCGTCCACACCTGGAAAGAGTTACAACATTAAACATGCTTGTTTTTATACTCAATTTTTTGCCACTAGGTGATAATACTATTAATAATAATTAGAAATGTTTCTTAAAAAGCAAGTCAACATATTAGAATAATTTCTAATATATTAGAAGGATCTCTTCATTGAAGACTGGAGTATTTATATACAAAACAATTACTTTAAATTCTAATTGAATTAAATTGTTAATATTATAGTTTTTACCAGTATCCTGTGCAACTGTGCTGTTGATCCGTGAAGGGGTAAAGTTCTTCTGCCCATTAATACGGTTGCGAGACATCAGACTTGTGCTGATGTCAGGAGGGCCGCTGCTCTTCTGCCTGACCAAGGCATTAGTTGGAAGCAGAAAACGGGCGTATGATACTGTCTGCAACGCAAAACATTCCAGAGTTATCAGTGTAAACAAAAATATGCATTGCGCAAAACATACACCCTGTGACCCGGTACGGCACCTTACACAATGATGCTTTAAAACAGATAATATGCCATCGCATAAACAATCAAGAAGGTTTCTAAGACATATAATCATGCCTTTGCTCAATCTTCTTAGACAAATACCTTTCCAAAGTCCACCTCTACTCCCTCCAGTCCTGGGACCATATCAACTCCACCACCTGATGAGTGTCTCTGTCTCTGGGCTTCTAGTTTAGAATCACTGCAGAGGGTTGATCAAATATTAACAGTCAGAACTTAATGACACTTGCCTGAAATAATCGGTTTTATTTAGATATTGCAATAAAGAATCATCTGTCTTATTGCTGTTTGTCAGCTGCAAAGACACTGTAAATATACCAGCATCAGGCCTAATTAGCCAGCTTATAATCTGGTACACTTGTAAATATTGTGCACCCTTATATTAAATCTTAAAATTATACAGCAGCACATCTTTAAGAAGTGATAAAGCACACTGACTAAATTATTAAAAAGAAAGAGAGAGAGAGAAAAAAAAGAGATGTGATTGGATGTATGACAGGTGGACAAATCACTGTGATCTCTGGACTGCCAAAACCAATATCTAATTACTCATTTGAAGTCCTGCACAAAGCTGGATGAAACATGATTTGAATCTTATATTAATGGAGCCAGGTCATTCATTCATTCATTCATTCATATATATATATTTATATTTAATATTATAATAATTTATAATTAATATAAATATATATATATAATTAATATTAATTATAAATCATTATAATATTAATTATAAATTATTTATTTATTTATTTTATATATATTTATTTATATATATATAAATAATTTATAGAATATTTTTGGACTGGGGATTATGTTTTGAGTTTTACAAATTACGTCATATTTTTAAAAGATCAAGGAAAATTTTATCCAACATGATATGACACCATTAAAGAGTGTGAAGTAAACTGAAGATCATAAATCATTTATGATATTAAAAATACAGTTTGTTGAAAATAAATAATTAAGAAATAATGCTAGAACTTAAGAACTTTTAAAAGACCTTAAGCTGAATTTCCATTCAGTGTCATATGATCCTGCAGAAATCATTCTAATATGCCAATATAGTTGTCAAAAACATTATGTTGAAAACAATTGTAAATATTTTCGTGGAAATCCGTTTTTTTTTTTTTTTCACGTTTCTTTGATGAAACATGATGTAAAATAAATGTTCTATACAATTTCATGCATCCAGATTGAACATCAGTACCCATTCTACACTGACCAGCCAGCTTTGTGAAAATGCAGAACATCATTTCATCTTTTCATCAACTAGGCTTTAAAAAAAGGAAGAAAAAAATGAGAAGAGAACAGCTGATTTGTCCATTCCTCATGTATGGGTTAGCATGATATGAAATGAGTTGTTCGGCTGACTGTGGTGGCTGTGTACCTGATGTGATAACTCTCTCCATAGGGCAATACAGAGAAAGCAGCACACAGGGATCTCTTGGCACAGATCAGCACAACCCTGAGGACACAGATGGCAAGTGCACACAGAACAGACAACATCAGTCACCTAAACATCAAACCACCCCAGTACACCAGCCATGTTTACACCACACAACAAGTGCATATGGGTCATAACAGCATGCAACACAAAGCTAATGCCCTTATCTTGTAGCCCTGGAATGCCTTTGGTGTGATCAAAAAAAGTCAATCAATTCTTCAACCACAAATCCAAATATTACAGCAGCATGTAGCTTTCCTTGCCACAGCAGGTCCAAATCTAATTACAACAAACATTTCCCAGGGGTCTGAACAGCGTTACAATTAACAGGTCAGCAGCTTGTGACACAGGATGTGCTCAAGGAGGTCAGAGGGACCATATTTCATCACTGCTGATGTCATGAGACTGGGGGTGAATGTGCATGTGAGTGAAGGTGTGATTTCATGGTGGATGATGTAATGCATGTCCGGTGAAAAAGGGGGTAAAATTTAGCATAATATTTCAAGATCATATCAGAAAATAACACCAGCATAACAGCTGTCTTCATTTCCTCAACCTGTGTAAAAAATAAATTAAATAGAAAAACAAAATGCAGGATTAAAAAGTATATAGCACTTTTTTTAACCAGGAGAGGAAAGTAAATTAGAAACAAAAAGAAAATAAATCAAGGGAGGAAAACCCTTTTAGAAGCTTTTATCTTACATAACCGAGTTTCAATACATTTTAATGGTTCTTGCCAAGGTGCAGCACTACTTTCAGAAGATGCCAATGCTATTAAAGGTTTCATTAATTTAATTTAATTCAGCCCAGTTGTTCTTCATGCAGGCAAACACATCTATCCCCCGTTTCGTCTGTGTAAGAACCTAAGTGAGTTATCCCAGTGAGTACTTATGCCAGTTATTAAGTTAGCTAAGGAATCACCGAGTCTCACTTAGCATGAAAGCACATTGCAGTTATATAACAAAGAACTTTACTGCCTAAGGAAACAGTCCAGAATCCACTTCACCAGCATCTATTTTTTATATTCACCCTATCTGACATGAGCCCCTTATGAGATTCTCTGAACACCTCCATTCTAAAGATGTTGATAAGGAAGTGCTAATAAAGAACTGACTTAACAGAGAAACAAATATATTGTCAAATAATTTCTACAAAAATGTAAAATAAAATAAATACATTGTACAAGAGAAATGAATATTAATGTATACAAATAAATAGATAAATAAATTAGATAGAAAGTGATGATGAGCTTAAATTAACGGTCTTCAACATAGGAATAAAAATGCATTCAACAAATTAAACTTTATATTAAAGTTGGATTTTTCCTTAGCTTGGAAACCCCTGGTCTAAATTGATCTTGCATATACACACTATTTATTTAAAAAAAAACAAATCCAGATCCTCCTTGCAGGGAAAATATTTCCAAAACTATATACCACCCGCCAACTCACCTACTCCCTCGAGTGTCATACTGCCTCATATTCTTGATGAAATGCACCTTCTTGGAAACCTTTGGCCCTGGAGATCCAGAGAGGTTACGTGTCCTGCTGACATGAAGTTTATAAAATTTAGAGATAAATACAAGTGGTTTGCTTCAATTGGTATACGCTTAGAGAAAAACTGTGATGGATTAAATTAAAGCAAAAGCTTAATCTTTTGGCTCTTGACTATAGATTAAGGCTTAAAGGTCATCCTTCCAGCATCAGCAGACCTTACATAAAAAGGATAAGAGAGTTGAGGGACCAGAACAGGAGAGATATAAAAGAAAAGCAACAAAAAAGACAAACAGGAAATGATGTGCACGTACTGCAGTGAGATCACGAGTTTTGGTTCACTTGTCTTGAGTAACATCACCTGCAGGCAGATATTGCTAGCTGTGACCGGTTGATAGACTATACTTGTTTGACTGACTCAGCAGCCCCTTTATTATCTACTCTGACAGCAGTGATATCTTATCATCATACAAACCTTCCATCCGTCCTGTGGGTTTTCCTATTCTTCGTCTCTGTTGTCACAGTTACAAATGGCTTTTAAAGTTGGAGAACGCACTCATTACACTGCATATAGGCCTAACCGTCAAGCACTTCTGTTACTTTTTTATGATTTATTATCTGCTTTGTTGAGAAAGTACGTGCTTGGTCGCCCAGATGTTTAATTTCACCCAGAGGAGACAGATTCATTAATCTTTAGTGAATGAGAAAGCATATGGCATGACCTGAGTAGTTGAATAAATTAGTTGGCTCCTACTGAGCATTAAAAATACTCACGACTTGCAGTAAATCTAAAATCTGATTCCTGTCACAAACGAATATTACGAGCAATAACAAGTAAATCAAAAACATGCCAAAAAAATTGATTATTGAGCATGTGAAAAACACATAATTAGTCAAACAATTCTACTGTAAATTGTTATTTTCCACATGTAAGAAGTATACAAAGATAGATAGATAGATGTTGCTGAGATGCAAACCAATGCAGCTGACTTGCAAAATAGTTACCACATTATGGTTTTGGTCATATGGTTTATGAAATATTTCCTGTTAATTTCATGTCTAGAAAACAAGACCTCCTCTCAAAGACGAAAATGAAAGTTGCTGACAATAAGGCGGAAGTCAGTAACGTTACGTTAATTCCCCTCAAACATCTGTTTTGTTTTGTTTCTCGTATTGTAACGTACTGTTTATAACACTTCTTCAGAGTTAATCGAGTGTAAACACTGCTAAACAACTGGCCGGATAAACGTAATCAAACCTTGAAACGATTTGGGAATAAACATGGAGCTTTCATAAACATATTTAGAATTGTTAATAACAGATAACGCCTTTCCAGAAGAAGGTTGAACCACACAAATACTCAATATTTGTTATGACTGGTGTAATTTATGCATACAATACCGGCCACTGAATAAATGTCACAACGCGTTTCATTGTTTTCCAACCTGTATGACAAAAACAAAACTCACCTTCGGGGATCAGGCACGGGATTCGGTCCCGGGAATTGTCCGGGTGGTGATTTACTAGATACTAAAACCGGATTCACCGGTCCAGAGGTCGGTGAAAGCGGGGGTGCCTGGACTGACAAAGGATCTGTTCGTCCATCCTCCGTGAAAACGTCGCAGCTCCCTTGACTGAATGCTGGAGGAGGACTCAGAGGAGCGGGGTAAATGTTAGTCCTCGGTAGAGGGGTCGTTGCTGCTCCGCCGCTGATGGAGGATGACACTTGGGTGAAGGTTCCGTAGCTGCTGCTGGTTGTCGACAGAGGGAGACCCGTCACCGACGCGCCGACATCCACGCACCGGCTCTCGGCTTCCCTGGGGCCAGCGATTCCATTGCTTAGGTTGTAAACCGGTCTTCCGTCCAAAGATATATTTGTGAGAAACAACAGTGCTGCTTGTCTGCGACGGGAATCCCGGCTTTTTCGAAGGTGTTCTTTGTATGGTTTAGCTGAATTAGTCCTCGGACAGCCGCGAGAACCGCAGGCAGCAGCCGCCATTCTACTGTGAGTAAGCTAAAAGCAGACAGACCTATTAAACCGGCTGACGGACTGGCCACGCCCCCTGGCATCCTATTGGTCCAAATCTCTGACACTTGCATGTTAACGAGTCTCTGCCTCAGCGGATTGGACGAGAGATCTTGGTTCATAAATTTGTACAATAATTTCGCTTCAAATGTAGGCCACACGGAATATGACGGACATCTGTTGCTGTCTTTGATTATTAATATGCTTTTTAATGGGAACGATACTTGAGTTTAATAATTGTACATGATTGTGTATAATTATTAGTATTTTATTTTTAATTTAATTAATTTATTTGTATATTATTATTTGTAATTTTTGTAATTATGCAATATAAAATAATATAATTTAAATTATCAAAAATTTGCATTGATTTTACCCTTAAATATTAAAAAGCGCCTCACTGCATGCATCCTATATAATTTATTATGGAATATATTTGCCTAAACTACTGTACACAATAGCACAAATAGCAAAAATCTTCACAGTAGCAACAACATTTTCTTTAATGTGTTGTAGTCTATGGTCAGCACAATCATAAATTTTCGTTTCTGTAATTTCTAGTTCTATTCACACTATAAAGTTTGACTAGACACTGCTCTGTATGCAGCAGTTTACTGAGCTCTTAAGTTTCAGCACAGCTAGTTACAAGAGTTAAAGTATTGTATTTATACAGGTCATTCTGTTATGTAAATAAGCAGTGTGATGTCCGCAAAAGCTTGTGGGATAATAAAATAGGATAAAGAAAAGGAGGGGGGAAAGCAATTTCCGGATTTTTTCAGATAAAATACTGGCAGTAGGAGCATAATCAGAAGTTCTTAATAACCTTGCAATAACAATTTCTCAGAATTACTTCCGAAAGAATTACCTTTATGTTTAAATACATATCCAAATCCATAAAATGCATATGTTTAAGATTGCTTAGACAATGAATGGCTGAGACTATTATTATTGCTATGTTGCATGCTTGCAATTCCACATTATGTAATAAGGCTCAAGCTAATATTTCATAATCCACATGGTCCACTGTTTGTAGGGAATTAACCTTAGTCTAATCAGTCTGCTCAAAATATTTCCTACAGTAGAGTTATTTGTTTTGTTTTTAACAGCTATAATCCACACAAATACATACCCTCTGAATTTAAATGAGAGTTCACCCAAAAATGCTGTAATTAATTACTCGCATCCCAGGCCCAGAAAGGTAATAAGTACATCTTGTGACATCAGTGCTACAACCTATTATTATACTTTTGTGCACAAAGAAGACAAAAACAAGAACTTAATTCATCAGTTTCTTCTCTAGAATGTGTCAAACATGCCTCCTCAAGAGTACCATGATGCATGCAAAGTGGTGCTGATGCAGGAGCTGCCATTCTGACGTATAACTTTGTTCGTAACTCGTCTCTCTTAGTTCATTGAATGCATTCTGGTTCGAATAAGTGAGGCTGGGCAAAACATTGCAAGTCAAGTTGGAATGAAAGGGTGAATAATTAATTGCAGAATTTACCCATTAACTGTGTGTATAACTTAACAAAACTGGTAAAAAAAATTGTCTTGAATGACATCTCTAGATTATGGGATTGCTTTAAGAATGCATTTCATAATATAGTGCTATGATGTTTATTTAGTGCCTGTGGTGTGAATGAATAGACTGTGTGTATCAATGTTAATTTTAATCTGTAAAGTTGTATAAAATTTCTTCCAATTGACTTTAAAATGTAAATGTACCTGATATGAACATTTTAGCTTTCTCAATGCTATTCAGCTGGTTTCCACTTGAGTGCAGTATACGTCAAATAAAAATCATTGACTGAGACTTCTATTGGCTGTATACTTATTTTTGGAACAAACATTCCAATAAGAAAAAAAAACCTATGTGGTATAATGCTGCTATATTTACCATATACGTTCATTTAACTTAAAATGACAAGCAAAACAAAAGACATCCTTTCAGTTGCTTTGGTCAGGTCAGTAAACACACAATTTGCTTTCTTTATTGTCCACATAAAACACACGGTTGACGATCGACATTGTTTTTACAGTCGACAGCAACAGTCTTGCAGGTGCAGTGTAAGGCTTAACGTCTTTTAGCGTGTCTGCAGTAAAATCCAGCATTAACCAGAGTGAACGAGTGTGATCCACATTGATAAAGTACAACATACATGGCTGTGCTGAGGTGTTCCAGCTAGCACCGACATGATAACACAAATGGACATACATAATGGTTATGTCAAGAAGTGAAATAGTTGCAATGGGTTAATGGATTTAGCAATAACATGATATCGGTAAACACTGCACAAACCCAAGGATTATTAATCTTCTCTCTATTCAACAGCCCAATCGGCAATCAATGTACACAACAGGGTCACTGCTTTGTATTAGGAAGAAAGAAAGAAAGAAAGAAAGAAAGAAAGAAAGAAAGAAAGAAAGAAAGAAAGAAAGGAGGAAAAGATAGCCATTGTTTTGATCAGAGTAAAAATATACATTCTCATCAACTGGTAGATGATATTAGATGATATGACCAAACTTATCATTACCGTCATTTAAATGAAAAAGACAGAAGATTCTGTATTGTTCATATCCATCAAAATGTTCACTGTATTTGTGAGTATTATTGCACCACATTATGTGAATGACATGAAGTGGCATAATCATAATGCATAATGCTAACTTTATTATGAATCCTAAAAAGAGAAACATGTAAACATATGCTATATGTTTTTTCCCCTTCAGCTGTCACACAAATACTCTAAAATGTGAATTCATAATCTTTGTTAGCTTAGACATGTTTGAAACACTGTGGTACAACCATACGTTCCTATTACAGGCATATAATAAACCGGTTTGAACAGGGTACTTTGTCCTTGGGATGAACATTCATTCAATTCTCTTTATAGGTGCACATTTTTCAGCATTAGACCCATTATTTCCATCATGACACAAATGTCCTTTGAGAACATAAAAAAAGAAGTGATATGCAATTTTTCACTTGAAAGATACGCAGAAAAGAGACCTTGATAACTGTGAACAGTTTCTTTTTTTAAACATAAAGAGCGTCTCTTGCAAAGTCTGATCCCTGTTCTTAAAGGCAACATATTCTGTGCTTAATAAAATGCTTAGATGTTATCAGAAGCTCAACCCATCAATTATGGGTTGTTTTCAGATATCCGCTAACGTTTAAACAGGGTGAAATGCACCTTTCAGATGCTAAATAGCCAAACATAAGAAAGTCTTAAGGCCTTTAATGAGACAACTCACACATTTTACTTGCACCGACTTCAACCTTAATACCCACAGAATTACGACCAAGTGGATTCAGTGCTTGTTGTTTACGGCAGCTGCCCCGAGAGATTTAAAAACACCCAGGATGGTCTAAAAAGGTGTTTTGGATGTGTATAAGCACCATTGCTGTAAATGTACCACACTGATATGTTGTTTTGCTTATTACAGATTTACAGTGGGCTCACTACGTTCTTTCATTCATTAGGTCAGACCCCTGCCTAGCCTCCAAACCCAATAACCTGTCATGTCTAACGTCACCACAGGGTGGCTCTTTTCTAGACACCAGTGCATTAAGTGCTTCCACAGATGACAAGAGTCAATAAGGAATCATGTGAAGATCTTACAAACTCTAATTCTTTCCCAAATAAAGCTGGATGCAACTGCACACTAACACTTGGAGAAGCTTCAACGTTTCAGACTGTCGTCTCGTATTCCATCACTTCCTTCGGGGTGCCTAGACAGCGGTACTGGATCCTCGGTGTGACCGGAGCAGCGGCTTCCAGCACCAGAACGGTCTTTCGCAGCCTGCGATCAATGAAGTGGGCGTCCCAGGCTGGGTACTGCTTCCTGGGAAGGTCAATGCGAATTACCGGCCCCTCTGTCCTTGGGGTGACTCGAGGTGCAGCGGCTCGTGAGGCCTTAAGGGTCCGCATCTTAAAGACTTCCCCAACGTCTCCTCCTAGTACTGACTCTCCCCCTTTAGTCCTCTGCAGAGTCCGTGGCGGGCTGCTCACCGCATCCAGAGAAGGAGGGGCGGAGGTGGGTGATGAGACACAAGGATCTGAAACGGCACCCACCTGGACGCCACAACATCCGATGTAGGCCCCAGACACAGGGCCGTCAGGGTGCAACAGGCAGTAATAGACAAACATAAAAAATGTGCCCAGGGCGTAGCTACAGGCCACCACGCACACCACTACCACGGCGTAAAAGTCTGAAGTGTGTGGGCTGCGGTATATGTACCACACAGCAGTGAGGGCCACGTTTTCCACCAGGATTATGAGGCTGTAAAGAAGCAAACGGCATCGCGTGGGGCCCTCACGGACGCTGAACCAGCAGAATATGTACAAGATGCCCACCATCATGTTGTAGATGATCTCCTCCCATTTGGACATGCAGAAGTCCGTCTCACCTTGGATAATCCAGAAGGTCATGGCGCACCAGTGGGCCACGATGAAAATGCCGAAGTAGAGCTGGAAGATGGAAACGAAGAGGGCAAAGGCCATGGCGCGGGCTCCCACTGTGAAGATGTGCCACAGCATGTTCACCACCACTGCTTTATAGGACATGGGGAGCTTATCATCACGAGAGTCTCGTAATGCTTTTTGATAGAATGCCATCATCCAGCCCAGAGACACTAGAGAGGCGGACGCACACAGACCTGGATCAAATAAAGCACAAGAAGAAAGAGTGACACAGTGAAAATACATGGGACATTAATTCAATTTAATTACACCGCTGGAGTAAGTATTAGTTGGGAAATGGGACAGTTGGTGTTTAGTGGACTTATAACTAGCTACTTTTGCGATTGTTTAAAACAGCATGGTCTATAAAATAGTTAATATACAGTAACTATAAAAACTTAATTATATTGAAATAATATAAAATATTTATTTAGAGTTATAATTTCTTTGTAAAATATTTATTTATTCATTTATTTTTAATAAAGCTTTAATATTTTCACTTTACTAAAGCCAAAATAAACTAGATATTATATGGACAATATTGTTTCAATAAATAATTTTAAGTGTATCTTTTGGTAATGTTATGGTAATATTAGATAACATTTAACATTATCTATGAGGCAATATTTTAAATTACCATTCATTTGATTACGGTGATTTACTGTAATTTGTAATGTAAATTACATATTTGGGGACAGCCACTATTGGTTAACACTTAATGGTCTATAAAATATAATATAAATGTAAATAACGAAATTAAATACAAAAATGAAGTAATTAAACCCATACAATAATCATAATAATACTAATAAAATTGTATAATAAAAATAATACTGTAAATACTAATATTATTTTGTTTTACAATAATTTTAATAACAATAAATGTTTTTTATTGTACTAAAGTTAAATCTAATTAAAACAATATTTTGTGGTAACATTTTACAGCAAATACTTATAGTGTATATATATATATATATGTGTGTGTATATATATATATATATATATAATAAAAATTATTATTGTTCATAATTACATGCAAGTAACCCTAAGCCTAAACCTAACCATATAATAAGTACATGTAGTTAATTAATATTTAACTTGCTACTTAAATGTATTACCCTGTAACAATGACACCTTCAAACAAAGTGTAACCTAGTATTTAGCCAACTATTATAGTGATGTCAGCAGTAGATATAATCTTTAAAATAATACATAATTATATAATAAAAATGTAGATTTATTTCCAACTGTAGGCTGCCAAAATGAATAAATAATTGTGATTCATTTTATAGATACTTATGCCAAAAATTGCCAAAGCAAATATTTTATTACTGAAATATTTCAAATATATTACAAATCAAAACCTATACCAATGCAATGAAGAATGACAGTACACCTCACCATCCCTCTCAGGAAAAAACTGACATTCTGTTTGAGTGCTGAGATGCTCTCATGAATATTTAATCAGGTTCCTGTCTGGCCATTCATCAGCTCACCCGTTTAGTCAGGAGCAGTCAAAACGGAAAATCTCTCCTAATCAGCAAAAACATAATCATTAGCTGGTTCTCCTGCCTTCTCGCATTGCACTGAATATGATTATGACCGATTATGACAGACCCAGCGAAGCACCTTAATCATAATATCAGTCTTCAGGCTGGAAAAGTGCACGTCAGGACAGACCAAGAGGAAACACTCTTGCACCGATGCCAGAATTCTCTACACTGCTGACGGTGCCCTACTCATCTCCTTAGAACTGGATATGCTTTGTTGTGGATTCACATTTTGGCTCTCCTCAGGTTTACTTTTATTTTGCTGGAAAAAGAGGCCTTCAGCAGTCTGAATAAATTTAATTTGAGTAAGGCTGCTCTCTAAACTCTAGTCCGAATGGCACGGAAAGAAAGAAGAACGTCACATGAAATAACGTTTTTTACACAAAAATCACATCCTTTCATTAGCGCTCTATAAAAGTCACAGTTTGCGCTTTGACATTTGGATAAAATTCCTCAGAGTACATCTAACAGTGGCGAGAATTGTTCCCATGGAGCTGAACTATAATGCTACAGTGAGTTCTCACAGCTCTGTAATCAAAGGCACCTGTCAGGTGATCACATGTGCTGATCCCTCCTTATAGAGCCAAAGATAGTCTGAAGCAATTAAACTGCACAATTAAATATGATTTTAACATGTCACCATTATGAAGACACTGACATGAACATCTAATGAGGTAATATTCTAAATGATCCTTTGATTACTGTAATTTTCATGTTCAGTTATATATCTCTTTATGATTACTCATTGCAAATTAGGAGTGCACTCTTCCAAGGAACAATGAAAAAAACATCTAAACTGCTGTTGGATAGTTTAATCATAATGAAAGTAGCCTACTTAAATTTTCATGCATAATGACCTGGAATGTGTATGCATGCAACCCGTGGTCTTTCATATTCAGTAACATTTTTCACATCCTTAGTAATTTACCAGCTAATTTGCTCTTGGATTGAAAATGAGATGCTGAGCAAATGCATGCTGTGAAATTGCACTCTGATCCTTAATGATGGCCAAATGAATTTCTAAAACTATTTTTATTGTGTCACATTTAAATTAGATGCAATACAGAAATCAGACCGCAAGAAAGACATTGAATCAAACTCTGTACTATGTGACCTGGTGGATAGCAACATGACAGATTGGGTGAATGATGTCTCTCGGTCTCAGACAGTACGCCCACAATCCACCCACAGCCTGTTTTCTGAAGGTTTAATGTGTAGTGCACTCAAAAATAGGTTGAAATCATCAGTACTAATGGGTTGGATTGGCTGGTATTGTGCAAATTCTGGTAGTAAAGGCACAGACTTTCGTTAATATTTCTGAAAAAGTGCACTTTTGAAGTGTTTATAAAAAGTTAGTGGCGTCAAACGTATTTTGTTTTGATATTTAATATGTCCAAAGAAATAGTGTATTTTATTATTTGTTGTTTTCTGCAAAAGTGACAATACAAATGTTTTATTTTGAAAAAAGGCACCATGGCTTTAACAAAAATATCAAGCAGTATATCCAAATATCAAGAAACTACTTTCAGCAATGATAAAAATATATGTGAGCAGAAACTCAAATGGTTTCTGATTTCTTATACACAATTGTTGTAAAATTTCACAATATTAATGTTTTTACTGTATTTACATTTATTATCCATTAACTAGTCTTGGTGACTATTTTTAAAAACATTCAAATCTCTTTTTTAAATGGTAATTTATGTTAGAAAAATGTTCCATTCAATACGTCAGCCATTAGACGTCTGATTATGAAGCTTTGCATAAACACCACAGAAAGACAAAACAAACAGTGATTGGTAGCCTGTGTATCTTCTAGGTGAGTGGTTTTTACTGTCACTGTCTGGCTTAAGACTACCAATGAAATATGAATATAATGCATATGATACAGACAAATAGCACATGCCCAAATTCTTCTAGCATACTTGGTGAGCTGTTTTTAATCATAGGTGTCATCAACTTACCCTGCAAAGGGAGGACCTGGCCGGTCTGAACCATAATGCCGAGTTGCAGAACGAGCTGAGGTGCCCTCTTCAGGAAGGTCTCAAGCAAACTTAGCATGCTGATGTCAGCGTTCTCAAACACTGTACGCCAGTAGAAGTGTTTGTGCTCGTGGTCCCCGCGCCAGCGGCTTTGCACGCACAGATATAAGGCATGGACACACCTGGAGCAAAAAGTGTAGGATAAGACCTCCAGATCATTTCTAACCAAATTATCAATGCTTGCATCATGCTAATTACACTACTTGTCAAAATTTAAAAAAAATGTTTTTGAGAATGTTATTCTGAAATCTTTTTGCTATTTAAAATCACTGTTTGCTATTTGAATGTGTTTGCAAGTTTAATTTATTCCTGTGATGGCAAAGCTGAATTTTCAGCATCATTACGCCAGTCTTGAGTGTCACATGTTTCTTTAGAAATCATTCTAATATGCTAATTTAGTGCTTAAGAAACATTTCATGTTATTATCATCTATTCTGAAACGGATGTTTTGCTGCGATGGTACACTCGCATCACCACACTATAGTGCATTACCAGATTACCAGAGAAAAATAAATAAAAGAAGAAAAAAAAGAAAGAAAGATATTAATATTAAATTGATCAAAATAAATGCTGTTCTTTTGAAGAGATTTTTGGAGGATCATGTGACACTGAAGACTAAGAGTTAAGCGGCTGCTGAAAATTCTGCTTTGCATCACATGAATAAGTTTCATTTTAAAACCTATAGAAACAAATACAAATGGGATTATTTTGAATAGTAATGATATTTCACATATCATAAATAAATGTTGCCTTGGTGAGCATAAGAGACTTCCATATAACCTTGGTGCCAGTCTACAGGCTTGGAAAAGACCTAGAGTCTGCTTAAAATGTCACTGTTTGACCAGCTGCAAAAGGCAGTACATTTGTCTGGGCAGACTGCCAGCATACCATCGAGTGCTCCAGTATGCAATGTTCCACCCTCAGCACCACAGTCTACATGCTGCTGCAGATGTCTTGTGAGACACCAAGGCTGCACTTGAGATTACACGGATGTCAGAGAACGTGTTTTCTCAGGAGGGATCACTGTCTCTTACTGTAGTTATTTTACATTTCCTGATTTAAGACCTTAGGACTGCGCTGTTTATCCTGTGAAACGGATGGAAGTGCCAGAGGAAAGTAGAGAGTGACTTTCGAAGATACGAAGCAAAACCTGCAGCTGTGAATTCAAACATATTTATGTGAGGCCCTTGAAAAATCTGACTTTCACCGGACTTAATTTGTTTCTTTTGACAGGAAGTGCCATGATATTTCAGTCTGTCTCAAGGGTAGCGAGAGTAATAGAAGTGCTCGCCGGATGTCAGGAGATTGGCAGAATGAATCACCCTGACTTGATGAGGTCTATAAAATTGCTCCACATCCTTCTCACAACTTGCTGTGTGAGAAAAAAAACAGCCTCTGAAAGAAAAATCAAGCAATAGAGAGCCTGCGAGAAAGACTGTCAGCGGGTGTGCCTCAGATTTGACAAGTGACACAAAGTCTTTCTTTCTCTGAATAAACAGTGTGTTTTCAATGAGTCAGAAACGCTCACTTGACTAGTAAAATTCAGCTCTTTGGGCACACGGATGATATCAGACAAAATTAAACCTTGAACCTTGAGACCATGCAACCCTTTTTTTTTTCGAGAAAAAATGAGAGAGGGAATGTTAACAAACAGGCAGTGCTACAGCTGAGAAACAGCCTCACACAGCCATTATTGACAGGCAATGCATCAGTCTCCATGGTGACGACTGACAAACATTGCAGCTGACAAGCTTGGCCCATTACTTAGCTTAATATAACCCATTTGGAGACAATCTAGGCGTTTTGCAAAGACTCAGGCTTCCTGTGTGACTTGAGAAGAACGAGACATCTCGGGGAGTGATTCGATCAGTCTTGCATGCGCATTGCAAAACGTCCTTACTGGAATTAATTCAACTGTTTCGAGTCTTTGGTTTTGAGTCGTTCGTTCATAGCGTGACGTGACGACACCAAATGTCTATCAAATTCAGTCAGAGACGGAAAAAGAATTGATTAGGTCATCTATCGAGTCGTTCGTTCAAAACAAGATAGCTCCAAAAGCCAAAAGAAACAGA